>OMKI01036290.1:13166-36338 GCA_900302315.1 Phycis blennoides
TTTGTTTGTTTGTTTTTTTGTGTGTGTGTTTGTTTGTTTGTGTGTGTGTGTGTGTGTGTGTGTTAGTGTGTGTTTGTTTGTTTGTTTGTTTGTTTGAGTGTGTGTGTTTGTGTTTGTTTGTTTGTTTGTGTGTGTGTTTGTGTGTGTGTGTATGTGTGTGCATAACCTAGTGTTTATCTGTGTGTGTGTGTGTGTGTGTGTGTGTGTGTGTGTGTGTGTGTGTGTGTGTTTGTAGTCTGGACTCCTGTGGAAAGTAAATGGGGATTATCTCCCCTCCCTTGTGACCCTGACAGGAATAAGCCGGGAGAGAAAATGAATGAAAACAAATTATCACTGCATGTCAATTTTCTCAAGTACTGTAGAACATAATGAATTTTGAATGCATATTAAATTTGCATCTATAATCACTGCTTTGGTAAGAGTGTCTTCATTTTAACAACATGTGAAATGAGTAAAGGTTACGATTCCAACACTAAATATTGCTTTGCCTTGACCTTATTAACTGGGTTCTAAATCAAAATCCCAACTGGCCATTTACGTATGATACTTGATCTTAAATATTTTTTGGTTGAAATTAATAACTACTTTTGAAATGATGAATACTGCTGAAGGACGTAACACATCCATGTGGCGGGGTTCAATGCTGTAAGATTGTCGACAATATGTTTGTCATTCGGCGTTCATCCAAAGCAACTTACAGAGCGGTGAGGAGCAATCGGAGCTAAGGCGTCTTACTCAAGGGCACTGACACACGGGGACAGTGGGAATCAAACCTAAGAGCATCCTAATGGGACTGAAACACCCAGTAGTCACGGCGCTACACGTTACACTCCAAAGAAAACATGCCCATCCCTCGCAGACTACAGAGGTACACGAAAAAAGCATTTGTAGTCTTCCCTTTGCCAGGGTACCTGGGGGTCTTTATCGGTGTACAAAACAATGAGCACACTGGCGATGGGACTCCCTTAATGTCTCAGACGCTGACACAGATAGACGTCCACCCAAACACACACACACACACGCACGCACACAAACGTGCATTCGCACAAAGTCACACGTACAATCATGGATACAGACACGCGTATCCAGTCATGCACATACAAGTAACCACTTGGTACACACGGCAGTGCTGTTAAAATTCATTGCGTATCCACGGGGGTGCCCTCGGGTGTGCCATGGATTAAAAAAACATGTCCTGCCATAATCAAAAATGAAGACTCCAGACACATGTCCAAAAGTCTTTGTTCCAACGATGAAAAATGGATAAAAAAAAAAGGTATGTGATTTGTTTTGCACATCGGACGAGGTCACGGGAAGCAACAGGCCAACTAGCCTGTGTTGCGCACGATGTTACATGATTAATCTTAACGTTAGTAGATAGACCAGACAAAAAATGAGGGAATGATTTCAACCTTATCCAAGAAGGCACCGAGGATATGCAGCCTATTTTATTGCATGCTAGCCTATACATCCATGCATTCATCCCATTCGCAAACATAATTAACGAAGAACTTGGGAACTATCACTAATGATCATGCGATGCTTCATCCTCTCCTCCCAAGACCCGGACTCCAATCCCTGGCTATGCTCAACGTGATCTATTTGCGTAGTGCTCCTCGAAGTTTTCAGAAATTATCGTTCAATATAAATGTAAGTGAAGTTGCATGGCTTCAGTTGGACACCTGTTCCCCTTTCTTTTCATTAGTCGTGGCTCCAGGGGACTTTTATTTTATTTTATCTTCGTTCAGTCTGATTATTCATCTCATTAAAGTGTTCTTCTTGGAGTAGGCCGCATATCTTTTTGAAAGTTTTACTCATTAGAGAATGCGAAATGGCACCGTATGTCATGTGGTCCGGCTATCACCTGAGAGAATTTGCATCAGCGGTGGGGATTTAAAAATGTTCAAAAAACTAAAACCCAAAAACACAAACTGCAGGAAGTAACACGGGGGTCGGGGCCGGAGAGAGAGGCTTCCTGAACCCCGGGTCTCTGAGTCCCCGGTTGTCCGGTGTGTTTAAAGCTCATTGATTAACACGGGAGGGAGCGGACTGAGCACTGCTCCTCTGGCTCGGCTCAGCGCCGGCTGGGACGGAGGGGTTTGAACTGTGCTGTGGTGGACATGAAAGAGGTCAAGAGAGCGTTCCTCAGCAATAGATACAAGAGACAGGATACAAGAGATCCCCTGCCTTGCGGGGCGAGGTGCCAGCGAAGTGGAGTGAAAATAAATGACGTGAAATGCTCCGCTCTGTTTTTCATCTCCTGCGATATATTTCCTTAACAAAAAACAAGCACAAGTTCATTATTACTTTTCTTTTTCTATGTCAGTCTTATTCGTGTTTCGCACAATCTCATGTCTCGCCCTAATGAAAATCCAGCATGACTGATGAACAGGTCTTCGTGGTCTTACATGCTTTATGTGGGAATACATCATGATATGGTCGCTACCGTCTCAAACTGTTCCTGAATAGCATTTACTTTTGTCCCATGAAATGAAACATAATTGACCCCCCCCTCTGTGATTAAGTCTGTGATTGGTGGCAAAAATGTGTGATTTTAGTGGCTTGTCACCCTGACTTATGAAGCTCCGTTCACAGCTGTTCACTGTTGAACATGAACTTGGTGAGAGTTGGAAATCACTAAGGTTTGTTTTTTCCTACCAGAAGAGATAAAAAAGAGCCTCTTTCTCGTTCTGCTCTTCCGGCCAATATTTCTGGCTGGGTCTGTTGTGATCGAATTATGGCTTTGAATGAAGTGCACACCGCACACTGCATCACAAAACAAACAACCTCACAAATTACAGAGTGTTTATAACACAGAGAGAGCGGTGAATATGAGTATTGATTAACTAGCACTTATTTTCAGTGACCTTTGGGAATGCAATGACATTTTAAAAAAATGGAAGAAAAGAACAATAATCCACGAGGTAATCACAGGATTATGTTGGAGATAAACGTGACCCATGAGGTCCGTGGTGTTCAAACCCGGATCTCGGATCACATGTATGAATGCGTGCATACTCGCCGCGTGTGCAGGCATTAATTTTCCATGTGTGTTTAAATTAAAAGGTCATGAGACAATGCAGTCCATCTCTTCATGTCCCTCTCCATGAATCCCAACCCATGTGGAATTAGCTGCAGGTAACCCTGTTTACAGCCTTAATCATCTGCGAGTACAAGCCGGCAAGCCCCCCTTGAATTAATTAAACCCTTTGCATTAATAATACCTATGTATATTCAGTCTATACCACCTTTGTCAAGGAAGACCGCTGGGCAAACCAAAGGGATTTCAGACCATTTAAAAGCATTTACAACAAAAGGCAGCTTCCTTATATATATATATATATATATATAAGGAAGCAGAAGAAGTACATATTCCGTATGGATTTCCCTGCTGTTTGTAGCCCTGTTTGATACAAAACTGTGTTCCTATCCAGGGAACAGGTTTGCATGGGAAGGGAGAATGCCGCATCACATACGTGAGCAAAACTGATTTGATTCTGCGAAGCAATCTCAATGATAGAAGAACCAGATATGTATGTGTGATGCATGGCTGTCTGGCTGTCTCTGTATCTATGTATTTCTCTTCTCTCTCGCCCTCTCAACGGCACACTAATGACTGAAACTCTCTGGCTCCACCGGCGTGAAGAGAAAAAAAGCTCACACACATCCATTCAAAATCACAAGAGTAAAGGGTGTTCTGCCGTCTAGGGGTCAACACAACACGGTATATACCTGCTGTATTTTGATGCATGGTTGAACAACAACAACAACATACAATTACTGTGGTTCCGGATGCTCTCTCTCTCTCTCTCGCTCTCGCTCTCTGCATCCATTCACTGCTAATGGAGTGAGGGGGGTAAACCTGAACGCACCGCAGCCCACCCACAAGCCCCCGTGGACAACAGCATCCTTTACTTCATACGCAGTCGAGTGGTAACACATTAATTGCACTCATATTAGCGTGCCATTGTTTCAGGTAAACCGTAAAAATGTGTTTTCTCCGACCCCTTGGTGAGAGAAATATCGTGTTGTTCATACATGAGTAAACACGGTGCACCGGTGATGGTGCACCGGTGATGTAACACTATGTATCACATTCACGTCTGACATGGCGAGAAGGCTGGCTGGCGTGGAGGGACTGGCTCATCGCCGAGGCACACTTGAACAGCAGGGGGAAGCAGAGAAGATTGCATATTGTGGTCCGCGTCTTTTCAAGGGTCGTTTCTTACGACCCCTTTCCTTGAAGGTTAACCAGAGGTTTTGTGAACAACTAGTTGACCAGTGAAATAATTTTTTTTATTTAAGATAAAATTTTAATTAAATGCTTAGGAATGTGTCAGAATGTAACGTTGTTTGACGTTAGTCAAGGGTATAATGTCCTTTCTGCCGCTAGGGGTCTCAATCAAAATAATGACTAAATATATAGTTTGATCTAGTTTGATGACATTGTGAAGTAATGTGGGAGTTGTTGTCTTTTCCACAATTGCCGGTGAAAATCTATCCGAAGTGAATCACGGTAACAGATGAGTAACTTTATTTGTATTCATGTTACGATTAGTGACGTTTATTCACATCATGTCATTTCATTCTGATGAAATTGCCACGAGTAATAATGTTTTGTTTTTTTTAATTTTCTAGTACATCCACCTTCAAAATTGTCTAACATGATGATGAACACCAGGCTTGATAATATTTAATCATTCTCACTCAATGGTTGGATGGTTGGTGGACCAACATGGGCAGCAGGGGGCCCAGTGTGCTGGGCCCTGCTGTTACCCAGAGTCCTCTGGGCCACACCAGCATGCCCTGCGGCAGCTCACTTAATGGGATGGCAGCAGGACTGCTGATCAAGCACACTTCCTCTACACACATACACACACATGCACACACGCGCACACACACACACACACACACACACACACACACAAAGTATTGACATTTTCCTGTACACTTTGCACATGTAGAGTGAGATCACACTGCAGAATATATAGTAGTAAAGAGATACCCCCAGCAATATTTAAGCAAGACAGACCACTGTGGCGCACGCATGCTTGCAGTCCTCACACATGGACTCCTCACACATACACACACACACACACGAGTGACAGGCGTCCTCCAGGCTGAACCTCACTCCCCTGGAGCCCCTGCTGTGTAGTGTAGAGGGTAAGAGAGAGCCGGCATTACGCTCACTGAGGACACTATTGTTCTCCTACGGAGTATCACGCACCAGTCCAACGTACCATTACTCCAATGCCATGTGCCAATGCACATGAACTTTGACAGAAATCAACATTAGTACCCTCATGAATGATTTAGATCTTCATATATTTAAATAGGCTCTCTCGCGCGAAGTGAGTGTAAAACACAATATTTACAGAGGGAGGCAAAATGGTGGTCTCAATGGGGCGATGGGAGGTGGGCAAACATCCCATAAAAATGACTTGAATTCTTCAATAGGGTTGCCAGCTCCTGGCATTATGCACTTCACTGTGTCTGTCACACACACACACACACACACAGGTAATATGTTAATGAGATGGATGTCTGGACCTCTTCAACACCTTTTACCTGGTTCTTAATCCCCCCCCCACACCCCCCCATGACAAACTGCCGCCCTTCACTCAGACGTCCATAAATTTTAAGCAACGTGAAGACGCTGCCATGACCTGAGGCCACGGAGTTACAGAACATATAAAGAGGTTAAATCCTTGAAAATAGGGAGGAAAAAATGCCTTTTGTGTTTCTTTTTTCTTTAAATCTTCCTCTGCATGAGTGAGTAATTATAAAAGAGCCAATCCTGCCTTATGGTAATGCGGTGCAAGTTATCTCTTAAAGCCTTTTTGAAATGGAAATGTCTATAGGAGGAGAAAGATAACTGGGTTACAGCTCACGCAGAAACACAGGGGGATCAACAATTTTTTTTTTTGTTTTGAATTTCGAGGCCTGTTAAATAGTTGCAAAGGCGCCAAACAAGTTTTCACAAGACGGCAGACGACGCCATGGCTTGGGCCTGCCTTTTGGCCGTCTCTGTGAAAGGGTTTTGGTGAATGATAATCTTTTTCTCTACTTTCTTTCACTTATTTTCTATCAGGTATTTCAAAACTTGATAAGGTGTTCTATGAGGCTGGAATAAAGCGATGTTGTTGTTATCTAGTAAGACAAACTAAAACATTTTATATAATATATTACCTTTAAGTTTATGGTTTTTGCCATGGTGATATTGTGATATAATAAGTTAATAAAATGATCAGAATCGAGCAAAAACCTAAGCCTGACCTTTTGCTCGGACTTGTACAAATTGTGACTTGGCTGAAATGCTCCAGGGTATTGATGTATTACATGACTTGCTATGCTTACTAAGCTTGCAGTCCAGTGTCACTTTCTGAAAACAGTTGACGCAGGACAAACATCTGTCAACATGGTGTCAAATAGTGAACTCTAAACCAAAGCCTCAAATCACATCATGTCATTTCTGGACAACGATTTCAAACATGTTTTTTGTCGTTTGTTTGTTTTCACCTGCTATGGAGCTCTATTAGGAGGAGTCTTAGATAAAGTTGAGTTTATAAAATAAAATAGAAAACACGTCCAAGCCTTCTTTAAAGGCATGTGATACAATATACTTCAAAGTAATAGTAAATAATTTACAGTAGTTGATGTATTACCATTACATGCTTCTAGCTATTTAACAATCAATGTAGAATTGGTTGCTACTCTAAGCAACATTTCTGATTACTCCTCAACATTTTAAACAGTGTTTTGTGTACATATAACCTTCAAGTCATATAAGTAGCTGTAATTTATCTATGATTCTGTGGTTAATTTTTTACTAATTTTGGTTCATTTATTCAAAATGGTGTCACCTCAGGTAAGAACTATTCTTCAAATCTTTCAATGTCATTTAAATTACCCACAGCATTCCCTTTCAGAAATTCAGGAAAGGAAAATATGTCTTTGTATTTATGTTGACTTTTAATCACTGTCATACTTGCAATAACTTGGTTAACAGATCAACATGCATGCAATTATACAATATTTCAATCAAGTTAATTGTATGTTGTTTTGTTTCAAGTCAGGAGTGCTTCAACATTATGTGTGTTCAGTCTGTCAAAGGGGACTTTTTAGGGAAGGGTTAAACAAGGGGAAAGTGTAACTTAGGTCCAATGTCATTGAATAATTTATTTAATGCCATTCAATATTCAAGTCTATTTATGCAACGTCTAAAATACACGAGGGCTACTAAACCACTGAGTCAGTTACCCGTAAAAAATGCACAGTAATGTTGGATTCACAGTTTGTTGCATTATTTTAAACAGATATTATGCACCTAATTAACAAGTTCACTTCATTTTCTACTGCAAAAGTCGACTGCCAAATCTGTGATATTATTTGTAATCTCCATAGGCTTGCATGTTAAATTAAGTCACTACTTATCACACTGCTCAGAGTTCTGGATATGATTGTGCCCATGCAGCAGAAACAAGGACTTTTGGGAAATGAAAGCCTCCGTGAGTCTGCTTTTAGTTCATCCACTTAAGGCAATATCTCACCCATTTTGCGTATGTGGCTTAAAATCCTCTTCCCAGCCATCAAATACTTGCAAATAGTGCAATTTCCCAAATGCTGTGACCCTTCATGTAGTTTGACCATGGCCTGTTTTGAACCTCCATTCACTTGCCTCCTCTATACAAGTGAATGGAGGGTCACAACGAGCCACAGTCAAAACGAGTCGCAGTCAAAGCGAGTCAGTCAAACTATGAGACAGACACGACATTTTTGAAATGCACTTTTAAATAATATTTTTGTTAAGGTTTGGAAAAGGATTTGAAACTCAAATATGCAACATGAACATGGGTGAGATATTGTTTGTTAACCCTATGCTCCCATTACAGAACTGCATCTGTACCTCTGCTGTTGTTATTGTCTTTCCAGTTTCTTTCTACTTTGTAGATGCTCTAAATATCCTTCACCCACAAAGCCTTCAAGTCACAAGAAGGGAAAAGTAGAACTTAGAGGTAGAAATTCTTAGGTTAGGCCCGACCTGAGAGTGCTGGTATATTATCCAATGTCCGATATCCATACTTCCCGTACTTACTATACTTAGTTTGAGTAAGTAGGGTGTTCCGATTACGATTGTGGCAAAAAGAAATGTTCTGAAAGGACCCGGATGGTGCCCTCAAAACGGTTAGTATGCAGAGTGTGCAACGGTGTACACTTTTCGTACTCAACGGCAGCCATCTTAGCTACGTAGCGGAAGAGGCGGAGCCAGGCTGAGCCACGCTCAGTTCGAAAATGGCCAGACGTCAACACTGTCTGTGGGCGTAATGGATTCACGTGTGTTTAGCGGGTGACGTGGCCGCGCAGCTGATAGTAATTTCCGGTAAGTGCACCACAGAGTATTGGATTTGGAACAACACTAACATCTGAAAATCTGCGCACTTAGTGAGTGCGGATAGTGTACTACGTTTAAGTGTACGGATAGAGTGTCATGGAAGTGTCATGGAAGTATGGATATCGGAAGATGGCCCAAGTCTGTTAAGCAGAAAAAACGAAACATGACTAATGCACACATTATAATGAAAGAGAGATAAGGTGTGAATGATAATAATGATAATAATAAGAATAAAAATAAAAATAATAATACATTTCATGTATACAGCCCCTTTCCTTGTCCGAGACAATCCCATGGTGCTTAACAGTGCATTATAACAATAAAACAGACAGGAAGGAGATACTAAATTGTTAAATTAAACATGTCCCTGAAGAACACCGAATGACTTGAAGCACCAGCCTTAGTAGATGTATGTGTCTGAGTATAAGTATCACCTGGGATTGAAGCTGCTTGTCATCTGCAAATGTATTCCTGTCAAAGAATTGGCAGGCTTTTTCTGATGTCTTATAACATCAGAACCTTGCTACCCAGTGATAGCAATTGTGGGGGTTGCCATTGATGCCATACAGTGATACAAAAAAAAACCCTGCATACAAATATTATTAGAATAGGACAAACCTGCCTTCCAATACATGATGGTTCGGTGACTGTGGCGTCTTTACTCTCTCTCTTTTAAACGGCAGATGTTGTGGGAGAGGGAATCTCTACAAAGATGGCAGCCTATTACCTCTTATGCTGATCTGGGCCGTTCTTTTTGTATTCAATCCAATTGCAGAATCTATTCTGTTTGCCTGCCCTGATTCGACAGAGGAAAAATTTATGATTAATGACCATTTGATGACAATACTTGTAACTTGTATCACATTACTGCATTCTTCCCCTACACCCAAAATGTAAATGAGAGCGCTCAATTCCAAGTCTAACAAAATAATGATCTCGATCATAAGCATCACTTACAACATAGCGCACGCACGCACACACACACACACACACACACACACACACACACACACACACACAAACAGAACTGCCATATCATCGGTGAGGCCTGAGTCCCCTTGGTGACGCAGGCGGTAATACCATACATTAAGACTAGACCGTCTGCAACGAGAGCATTAGCTTGTAGCCTTCAATCCCACCCGGCTCTGTGGCATTTGCATTAGCATAGTGGAGGGGGACTCTGTTCCAGGGAGCTAACACTGCACAGAGCAGATAAGGACATTAGAGAGGGTACATGGGAAAGGTGTGCCTGCTCATCCTCACCACACAACCAATGTTCATATTTCTACAGTCTCTACTGTCCCACTGCGAACCATCAACATATATCCTTGGGAGATGGTGCGTATTAAAAATAACTCATGCAATTACCAGCAGTATAAAACACCCACTTTGGTATGCTAATGCATGCATGGGCATATTTATAGAAATGTAGACAATACATGCCTATTATTTTGAATTACCCTGAATGAGGCAGCTAAGTGCGTTTAGGGAATCTGTTTCTTGGAACATGTAGATCACGAAATACATTCTCGTTTCAATGCTGCAATGCTAAAAACCTTCATTTGTAATTTCCTATTAAGCCATAGCCTCTCATGACATCTTATCTTTAATTTCCCTTTAAGCTACGATAATTTCTCTTGTCAGCTCCTATTACATTTGAGGTTTAGCAAACTGCCATTGGCTTCTTTGCTCCAACATTACTTGCACAGACAAAAGTGCCATCCAGTTCATGCCGTTTCCCATACTCTGACTAACTTTGACTGGATATTAAATACTTTGTACTTTGTATTGGCACCTGGTGATACGGTGATACACTTTGAGAAGTGGGTAGATATGAAGGAAGTGAATTGGTTCTAATTGAATTTGGTATCGGTTTCTCATTGTGCCGATACCGATATCTGGGCGAGCCATTGCACGAGGCATCTTCCCTTCCAGAAAGGCCTTGGGGACCTGTAAGGACACTGTCAGACAGCAGTGTGGCACGATTATAGCATCTGTGAAGCAAGCCTGAAGCGAGGCCCATTGTGACTTCAAGGTGATCGCTAAAATCGTACAGTTAATTTATCCATTGATAAGTGTTAGACAACACAGTGCCATACTTGCTACTTGACGTCGGCATGCAGGTGTTAACGGAGTGGTTATTAGGTTTACATTTCCGCATAATATAGGAGGGAATTGGTGTGCATGACATGTACTTAAAAAAAAAAAAAATCATACATTTTGAAACAGACATTAGATTATGAGCTGAGACAGATGTAACTCCCGTAAACACAATGGCAAGAGTAGACAATGTAGAATGCATGGGGCTAAATGGAGCTAAATGGATCTAAATGCAATACACAGGTTTCTCATTTACAAACATGGGAGGAAGTGCTGTCCAAAAAAGGGGACAATAAACAGCGCTATTACCATACGGTGGTCAAATTAGCAACTAAAACATTGTTATCCATTTATAAATGGTATTGTACTGCATGCTATCTTGTAAAGCCTGAAAAAGTAATGATACAACTATGTAAAGCCGGATAATGGAAAGGAAAAATAAAAAAAATGGAAAAACAATTTCCAGCAGTGAATGAGTTCGCTTGTCTTTCTTTTGCATGAAAATATAATAAAGCTAATGATTGTTTGCTCGTGTATTTCTAACTCACTGACAAAAAAACGAATGTGCGGAATGTGCTTCAGAATGTGTTTTCTAGTGGTGTGCGATACTGCATATTTTGGTATCGATCCGATACCAACTAAATACGGGCCAGTATCACCGATACCGATACCGATACACAAGAGGGGGGAGGGGGAGCAAAGTGTGCCTGCTCTGCGCTGACACAGGAGCGGCGAGTCCGGCGACCTGGCTGTGTCCTCTTTGCCGAAACCGCAGCTTTGCAAACAAGAGCGGAACTTAAAGTAAAGAATCGATCTCACCAGGCTAGTATCGATCTGATACCGATCCCGACTTGGTATCGATACTATCGATATTTGGATCGATCCGCCCACCACTAGTGTTATCTTCTAATTAGAAGACATGTCAGAAGGTAAGCTTTAGTTGACTGAGAAACACACAACGTTGGCTTCTGTGGATTAGTTCTGAACCTGTCCACGTGACTTTTTGACAATATCAACAATGTCGACGATCATGAGAGTAATGTCAAAGTAGCAGTAACTCTCATGTTACAATCCTATTTCAATGTGCTCAGGACAGGAATCCTATTTTGACACTGTACGTAATCAGACTGTAAATATCACTTCAGTGAGTTGATTCAGTCTTATACAGACTGTGGAGTGTGTGTAGTTGATGGCTGGTTTAAGCAGCCCCACCTGGGCAGAGTCAAACGGATTAGACTCCGGGGCCGGCTGAGGTTGCACAACCACTCTGAATAAACTGGTCACTGGTCATTTCACCATCATAATAATGATGGTGTCCTAATTTAATAAGCCAGTGTAAGTGTAATCCTGATAGCTAGATAATTGGTAGATAACATAAATGATTACAGTTAAAGATAAAGGTTATGCAATTTTAGGCAGGGATGCATTTCTCAGCATTACAACAACGCTAAGGTCTGTATCAAGCTAGCCTATTTCCAAATGACCAACCACTGCATGGTCTGATATTTGATTTTATTCACATATGATAAAAAAAAGCTTAGTGTATAAATTAAAGAATAATTATGTGCATAAAAATAATTTGATGCCTACAATTATTTAGTGTTTGGCAATGTTCAAACTTGCGGCAGTTGGTGCATTTGTCTTCAGCAGGGGCTATGCCAAAAATAAAAAAACATGTACTAAGGTATCACACCGGTGTATTGAAATATGAAATGCCTTTATTTGTATTTGCTGAGCAGAATGAACAGTTGTTAAAATCAAGCTAAGCTAAGCTTAGCTAAAGAATAACCTCAGTTTTTTCATCATTTGAGTCTAAGGGACTAATGTGGACAACAATTTTTGAAACTAGAAAATGTAATTCCTATGCACAATAATATGTCCAGTATTGCGTGAGAACGCAATGTAAAAATTTGGGACAATAGCGCCCTGTCAATAATATGCCCTTTAAAGGTGCTTGTTCCTTGCCGGTGTATAAGGTCTGCTAAGCAACAATGCTCAAAGTCCATGCCAAGGGGAGCTTGGCGTGGACTCCCTCAGAAAACATCTCCTGAATTTCCTGAAACAGCTTGTTTTCACTCAGCCTTTACTTACGTGATTATGTTATTTAAAAAAAATTACATGTGGAGAAGTCCTGCCTGGTTTGGCTAGTTAGAGCGGAGAGCGGTGACCGGTGGAGTTTGGTTTTGGTGGCACCATGTCGGGAAGACCCAGCAAATCCCCTTTGTGAGCACTAGCAAATAAAGAAACATTGGAACAAATTAATTTTGATCCCTTCATTTTACGGAGGATTGCTTCTTGGTGCGGGCGCAGAGTGTTCAAGTGCATGGTTGTTGGTTGTAGCTGAGCTGCACACCCAGTGTGAGAGCTACCTAACCTTAAAGTGTTAATCAGCTGTAGTAGGCTCGGCGTATGCTTGCTCACTTTATTGTGTTCAAATGTTTTGGTCAGTCAGCAGTAGGCCTCACCCTAACTTGCTAGCTCACGTTATTGTGTTAAAATGGTTTTGCTAACATGCAACTTTCCTTTTTGAACAATGCAAACATTGTTCAAGTGTGTAGTTGGATTTATTATAATACAGATATACACCATTATTTGCCATACTCTGAGCCTACTGTTCTTTAATTTTGTGCTTTTTATTTAGCTTTGTTACCTGGAGGCCGTTCACTATATCCTGAGGACATTGTGTTGTACATGTACAAGTCCAAGAATGGTGAAAGAAAGGTCGGTCCACTTTTACGTAATGTAAAACACTTGTATGAAACATAGAATAATTATAAATATATAAAAAAAAATTTGGGTACAATATATGTACAAGGAAGTTAGGTTCAGAAAAAGTTATTTCTTTCAAAACACATTTGTTTTGCCGTTTATTGAGGAGTTTTAGACGAACCCCAAACCTGTCATCCCAGTACACAAGACCCTCAAAGCAGGTTGTGATTGCCGGCTGTCTCCCGCTTCAGTCAAGGAGGTCGGAAGCCAACACACCATCTAGCCAGATCAGGAAACACCTGGTGTGTCCAGAGTACCACGGGATGACAACCCTGATGTCCATTCCTATGCAGCTTCAGCTGACATTTTGTTTACTTTGCAAAAAATATATATATATTGAGAGAAAAACATGTATTTCTCATTTCTTCACAAATTATTTGGGTCCTGTGGTATAATGAAAACTCACGGTTCTGATGGAATTTTGATGATTGTTTAATGCATCAATGGGTCAATTTTCTTTCATTAATTATTTCCCTGACACAATTCCTGCTCCATATCCACATAGCATGATTGTTTTGTTTGTACTCGCCAATGAACACAATCAAATACTACAACTTTTTGGAGAATAATAATGTTACTGAGGCCAAGATGTGAACTGCACATCAAAGACACTTTGCAAATTCGATAAATGTGCATTCATGAAAACACATGTAAAAGCCTCATCACAACTGCAAATGCTGCAACACAAATGCAAAAGGAACAACACAAACACAAGATACAAAACAAATACAAACGCAACAACACACGCAAAAGCCACAGAACAACAGAAGTTGCTTTGGAAAAAAGCAAAACTGAATGATTAAATTGAAAATATAATGCATTCAGGTGTTACAATGACTGCAACAGTACAAGACAGAAGTACAATAAAACAAATCGCTCACGCATTATACCCAATATACTTACAGTAAATACATAGTTACTTTATAGAAATTAAGCAGCTATTTTAATTTGCTTCAAGTTGTAAATGTGTAATTTGATTTGAAAGTTCCAGTGTGTAGAATTTAGTAGCACAGTGGCCTGACCTGGCCAGTATTAGTACTGGTGCCAGTAGGTATTTCCATTTCAGCATAAAAAAAAAGTGGCATTCATTTTAGTTGCACCAATGCGGCACTAGGCTGTGAATAAATCAGTTAAACCAAGCACAATCAAGTATATGTTTCACTGTCACCATGGTAACTGTAAGTATGAAATGACATGCGGAGGCCTATTTAAGTTAATTAACACTCAGTCCTCTTATTGCATCCACAGTGGTAAACTATATTCATAGACCTAAAATAATTGCTATCTGTTATATGTATACATAATTCATCTCAATTGGTTGAGTGCGCGTGCGCAAAAGCTGCATGCCGCCTGTTACTCTACTCCAACCTTTGAGTTTGCTTTATTTTTACTTTTAAACTTCTTATTCTTTTTTTAACTTCTTATTCTTTCTCTGAAGTGCTGGGAAGTCCAGCACTCTCAAACAATGCTGTTTGAGGGAGTTTTTTTGTGCTTCTCTTGCACTGTTTTTATCAATGCCGCCTACACCGGGACACGCTGCCCTTGTATGCAATTTCCCTCAGGGATCATGAAAGTATTTCTGTCTGACTGTCTGTCTGTCTGTCAATAGCAGTCAGCGCTATAAGCTATATGTTTGAATATAGGCTGCTTTTGATAAAATGACATTGTGTAATTAAATCGCAACAGTTAGTTTTGGAGACCAACTTGCTCAGAAAGAGTAAGAGCCTACTTTTAGTTATCGAACATGGAAACACCTTCCATGTTCTATGAAATAAAATCTCCAAAACATGGACATGTTAAAGAGTAAACACCCACACTTTATCATCCCCCTATATCTGCAAACTGCAAACTATTTTACGCAACTCTGTTATAAATCAATCCTCATAGGATAATTTGGTGAAAAGTGTAAGCTCATCTTCTGACTATACGTGGCACGTCCAGCCTGGGCCGTATTCCGATATCCATACTTCATGAGTACACTTAAACGTAGTACACTATCCGCACTCACTCAAGTGCGCAGATTTTCAGATGTTAGTGTTGTTCCAAATGGTGCACTTACCGGAAATTACTATCAGCTGCGCGGCCACATCACCCGCCAAACAATCCATTATGCCCACTGACGTCTAGCCATTTTCTAACTGAGCACCGCTCAGCCTGGCTCCGCCTCTTCTGCTACGTAGCTAAGATGGCTGCCGTTGAGTATGGATAGTGTACACCGTTGCACACCATGAGTACTAACCGTTTTGAGGGCACCATCCGGGTCCTTTCAATACACTTCTTTTCGCCGCGATCGTAATCAGAACACCCTACGTACTCAAACTAAGTATACTAAGTACGGTAAGTACGGATATCAGAACACGGCCCAAGTGATGGTTACATTTCTCAGACACACAGTGTAACACCGCTGATGGTGTGTGTGTGTGGAGCTCTGTGTGAGCTGGTGGTAGTTATTGAGGTCCACGTCCGAGAGAGGGTCAAGCATCTCAGACACATACTACAACACCACTGCTTGTGTGTATGTGTGGAGCTGCGTCTGGCCAGCGGTTGAATTGGATGTCCGCCCCTGAGCTTCTCGGACACTTGCAGCAGAACACCGCGGTGTGTGGCGCATGTACAACAGCGCTCATCACCCCAAGCGATGAGCCAAGACCGCTCCACGAGTTGCCACTCCAAAAACAAAACCCGTCTTTAAAATGAGAACCTATACGTCTATTTCAACTGAGCATGTGCTATTCAATGCCACTGTACAAATAACACAATCTAATGGTCATTGGAATGACACAATTATTTGCAGATACACAATTGATCTTTGGCAGTAGGTGTCATTTGAATAAATCAATTCATATTATATTTTGGTATAATACAGTATATTATGCATCAGATCATTATTTCTCACCTTAAAAGTTCTCAGATGAATTGGACAGAAGTGCTAAATAAGTTAACTTACATGATGAGTAGTTGGCAGCTATCTTGGCACGGACAGTGAGGAGCAGTCCTTTCATGAATATGCCTTAGGATCAGAATCTGTTCCAAATTGTCTTTACTACATGAATGGTTTAAGATTGAATTAATATAATGCTATTTCAAATTTGATTTTAGAGAAAAATCTGCATTGGCTGTTATTGTCTCTGCACTGTCTATGCTGTCTGCTCCATTGCCCTTTTTGTGGAGTATCTTCTCATTAGAACACTGTTGATTCTAAAAGATGGCAACATCAATGAACTTGTGGAGGAAGCACTTTTTTTCTCTGCTTCTTAATTCTTACCCAACCAAGTTCGATGGAGCCTCTGCTATTAAAGTGGTGTTAGATTGTGAAAGATTGCTTTGTTTTCATCGCGTATGACACATATGTACAACGCCAGCAATGTCGGTCCACACAATTCTGCCGGAGCAGCCACTGCTTCCCAGCAGTTATATTTGAGGCCGATTGTGTGCGTGATTCTAGAAGGTTGCTAGGATTACAGGAACGAGAAATAGCTTGCCAGTGAGATAGCCTTGATATCCAGGTTCTCTTTTGACACTTTCGTCGTACAAGAGTCGTGCAAGAGAGCCAAGAGGAAGACACTGACAATTTCGGCAGGCCGGTCAGGCGCCGCTTGAACTGTGATTGGTTGGATTGGTACACAACGCAGATCGGGATGCTCGACGGACCAAAGGCTCGCTGCTAACACGAGTCTGATGGCAAACGGAGGTGAGGGAGTCAGACCGGCAAAAGCAACACATCGGGTCGGACAACTGATACGGCAAAGATGTAGCGATGACAAGGTCTTCTTTTCGTCATGATCCCAGCCAATATGCTGTAGGTAAAGATGATATCTTTTAATCACCAATTCAAGTTGAGAGTGATACTGGATTTGCCATGTGTTTTTAATGCTTTCATACATTAAAATGCAAAAAAAATGCTTCTACATTCACCTTTGCCATGCTGTCAGTGCGAACGAGGGGTCTAGCCCCCTCAGTATTACGCCCCCCCCCCCACACACACACACGCACACACACACTCCATGTTTTAGCCTTATGTTTTGTAGCAGCAACATAAGGCTAAAACATGCAAAGCAACATCATCATTGGTGGAGATACATGTGACTATCGCTTAGGCTGTTGTTTCTCAAATACACCCTCTTCAGGGCTTTTACAAAGCCTGAAACAGCTGATTCTACCCACTTCCCCCTGCTGATTTTAACAGAAAATCATTCATGAATTTAGCACTCTGTGAGTGCTGGGTTCATGTCATTGCTCTGATTAATAGATTTATTCTTTGATTTTAAAATAGTAACCTTATGATAGACAGACAGACAGACAGACAGTAAAAAAACCCTTCACAAAACATAACGGCCCCACAGTCACTTCATGCTGGCATAGGGCCTGTGTCAGTGTCATGCACATTTTTTTTTTATATCGCCAAGGATGAAAGAACTTTCCTGCAAAAATCTTTTCATTTTGAGATGCCGAGCAGACACCAGAAGCATTGCAATGGGCTCTTTAGGATAAATATTCATAGCCCCCTGCAGGTTGAAATCCCATTTGGTTTTAAAACAGAAGGGAATGTTTATCCATTGGATATGAGACGTGGTGTATGGCTGTAAATTAACTGAAAGTGTATGTTGTGCTTTCAATGCTGGACATTAATGGCTTCTGGTGGTGGTGGTGGTGTGTAAGTAATGTTGTTTACTAAAACATACTACATTTTTTATGATAATAACCATATTGACTTATTGGCCTTTTGGGTGTTGAAGGCCCTCATTCTGCCACTGATCAAACTGTGCTTCAGGTCATCTGGACAAGTTTAGCAGCGGCACCAATAACAAGGACAAGACACTTTGATGGGCCTTTGTTGCGTTTTTGACACTTGGTCGCATTACCTGCACACTAATGGAGGAGCGGGCCGATACGATTTCATTGTCCTGATGTTTAATTTCTAGCTGTGTGCAGACCTGAATCCGCTTCGACAATATGCTTCAAACATGCCTCTTCCAGAGCCAACACCACAGCTCTGAATGGCCTTGGGAGTTTGCAGGAACCCGGAGATGAGCTAAAGAAAGAGACTAAACCGCACGCTCCAATTTGTTGGGCAGTCGATTTGAAACTGAGATTTGATTTTAAAAAGAGATTTCAAATGAGAAATCACTGCCTGGTTTTGTTTCATCAAGGCTGCATGAAATGAAAACTTCCACTTCTGCGAGGCCTCCGCCTGCACTTATGCAGCCATTTAAATGGACTGGCAGCTTCATCTCCCTATTGTATTGTGTCTCCCACACAGTCTCCGTGCTGACGCAGAGAGGACTGTGATGTGACTATTATTTTAGAAGTTAGAATGGGCCTGACGGCAATGAAGCATTCTGGTGGAGTTGGATGCAAAGTTAGTTACCCTTGGAAATGTTGATGAAACAAATGGTGGATTATCATGTTTGCAGATGTCAGGTACAAAATGTACATTCCTCTTTGAAAATGTGAACATGTTGCATTTACTTTCCCAAAGATATGTGTTGTTTTCCATATATTGTGCATGATATTAGTTATTGTATTATTCCTACAACTATTATTGACTGCGTCACTGTTGCTGTTAAAGTGTTCAAGTAAATAAAGAAATACGTTTTGAAGTAATTCAGCGAATAAAAAAGGCTAATTAAGATGTCACTTTTATTTAGCACATTTAATTGTGCTAGTCATTGTGGAAGGGAGATTAATGTTTTCCTTAACTTTGGCTAATGCTAATCATTACAGTGCCTTATTTCTCAATGAGGTTCTCTATATTTATGTTGTGTTTTGTGTTTATATTGCTAGTTGTGTGTATTCTATTCTATTTATGTTGATGTTTCTGCCTTCTGCTGAGCAACTGGAACAAATTATTTATTCCAGGATTAGGAAAGTATTCTGAATCTGAATTTTAGGATATCGGATGTTTAAGAATGTTACCCACAGTGATGAAAATGTAATTTTCATAATGGATATCCTCTAATTAATGTTTGGGGTAAATATTTGGCCAGTTAAAAGGGGATGATGACAATTTCGATTGTAAAAGGTCATATTGCATTTTTGATGTTTTTTTAATTTCATTTTAATTATAACATGTGCGCATGCACAAACAGACACACAATGTGCATGTCAGTGTGTGTGTGTGTGAAATTAAAAGGACAGAAAAAACTGCCCATTTTGTCCAACCACGACTTTCCCAAATTACTGCTCTTGAAGATATCGTTTTAATTAGAAAATAGGATGATCAAAGTTAGGCTCCTTTTTCCCAATGGGTGTCTACAGTGAAAGCTGAGCCAGGACGAGAACTCTGCAGACTCAGCTGTTTCAGGCCAGAGTAGATGAGGAGACCATCTCTCTTCATTTAGAGATGATGGACATACAACACGTTATTATGATTGAGCGCGTCAAAATGATCCTCATCATGTATCATTCAGTCAATCACGTTATTTGTAACAAATCATAATTGCATTAAAATCATTCATTTAAAAGAAAAAAAAAAGGTCATGTAAGAAGAAGAATTCCTCTCCCAACTGAGCCACTGGCAGATGGCAGATGGTGGATGCCACATGGATTGTATCCACATCTGGGTGCCATCCAAATACAAATGTGATGTAAACACTCTGTATATACAAGCAGTGGACACCCACGGTGTGTCCCTGTCATAGAGTGAAAGTTATGCTGTGTTAATTCTCCATCCATGCAATAAACTGCCACTTTTTTTCCACACTTAAGTCCTACCTGTGGGTTGTCCTACTTAACAAGCCCCGTCATTTGGCAAAGACCACTGAAGGGACCAACTGTACCATTTATGAATAGGGATGGGTATTGGAACCCAGCATTAAATGGGCTCGGGGCTAAATTATTAACAAACTGTAGTATCGATCCGATGTACCCAAAGCTGCCGTTGAAAGTAAGGAAATGTACATGTTG
The DNA here is from genome assembly GCA_900302315.1 of Phycis blennoides. Taxonomy (NCBI): domain Eukaryota; kingdom Metazoa; phylum Chordata; class Actinopteri; order Gadiformes; family Phycidae; genus Phycis; species Phycis blennoides. The sequence goes on from OMKI01036290.1 coordinate 33,334, forward strand.
TATTATTTTTCACTAGAGTAAAGTTTCAACAGTAAAAATGCATTTTAATCCAAGTTATATAACTTGCATTAAAATGCATATTTTGCAGTTGTTTATGAGTTGGTGAATGTTGTGTGGTATGTAACTGACTGCTTTTGACTTGGTTAGAGCTAGTTCATATCAATTGTGCTAACATTGATACATTGAGGTTGAATAGGTTGACAGTTTGATATTCAATAGTAAAATATGGATTTGAACATTTTAGTGTGCTTGTGCATGCCTATCTTAAGTAATAATCCTCTTTGAATGATAGTAGCCAGCTATTGCTGCAAACTACTAGACACCACATGGCTTAGCAGGAATTGCACATTTCCAGGTGGGAACATTAAGGTAACAACCTTTTCCATTTACAGCCAAACGAAGCATTGACTGCCCAAAGCCTTGCATCACTTAAGTCTCCAGGGCACCTGTGTACTCATCTCCAATGAAGCCAGGGCGAATGGCTTGTCATACATGTACGTGACAACACACCACTTCAACCAACAGCGCTGATGATTCACACAGTGACGTGACCATCCACTGACATCATCAACAAGATCAATAGTCCCTTATTTGACTCCAGACGGGGGGTGGATTTTGCTGTTCCCTAACAGCTCATCATCTGCTACTATTTGGTGGCCAGGTGTGGCTGCGGCAGCCTGTTCCTTTGCAGCTCTCCATCACCAGGCCCTTTGCCATCACCGGCTTCCAGATAATCACATTTCACAGCATTAAAAGCCGTCTGGAATGGAATGGCGCTCATGAGATGAAAGTCATCACGGCTCAAATGCTGATGACTGATTAAGAACAGTGTTTGGATCCTCGCATGGTTTACCTTTAGGAGCTCTAGGATTGGTTCCAGGTGAGTCAGGCACTAAAGTGAAACATTTCAGTAGTGGCAATTGACTATTTTTTAGCTTAAATAAAATAAAAATCTAATTGCACATTTCCAGCAAACAGTTTGAGACAGCTGTGCACTCAACGTGGGATATGTATTATGGTTTGTTATAGAAACGTAAGTGTGCTGTACTTTTTCTCATTTTGAGACTGAATCAAATTTGCATCAAAATGTAGTAGCCCTAATGGAAATGAATGCATCACTTCTTCGTCAAAAACGCTGGGGCTGTAGCCTAAATTAGACTCATTGAATCGACAAACTGTTCAGTTGTGGGACAGTTTTTTGGGGGGGTCTATCGCTATATAGCATTACTATATCATTTTGCTTCCATTTAGAATAAATCAAATCAAGCCTTCTGTTATTTATATATGTATATATATATATATATATATATATATATATATATATATATATATATATATATATATATATAATATATATTTTGTCAACAAAATCTATGACAAAACATAGCGTTTAAACCCAGCATAAAAAAATGCATTTTGCTCAGTCTGCACAGATCTGCGTCTCGTGGCGGTAAACCTATAACTTTCACACAGGTGTGCACAGGTGAAAGGCAAATGCGATATAAACGCATGCAATTCACAAGAACGTTTCAGTTGATTTGTTAGTCCTTTTAAGAGCTCTGACCTTTTTCAAAAAATATATGTGCTTGTGTGTCTGTTTGTGTGTGTGTGTGTGTGTGTGCGTGTGTGTGTAGAGAGAGGAGAGAGAGAGAAAGGGAAAGCTTTACAATTTCACAGTGCAGCCCGAGAATAAATTGAATTTGGCTCTGCACTCTGTTTTTCTGTCTTCAAACCCCATGACTACACGAGACAACTTTTGTTGTTTCATTCACATCAGAACTTGACCTAAAGATGAAGGCATTGAGGGGCTGTTGTGATTCTGATGGTATGCATTACGATTGACCCTCTCTTTTGATTCCTACAGTTCTCATGTCGTCGCATTGTTGTCCTGTTCCGTGCCGTTATAAAGTAGCATACCTAGACATGCATATCTCCCGGCCTTGGAAGAAGTTGAGTAATGGCATTTTTGACTCCCATCTCCTCACGCTTGGTTCAGACTTTCTCCATAACTGGCAGCCCACATCTCTCTCTCTCTCTCTCTCTCTCTCTCTCTCTCTCTCTCTCTCTCTCTCTCTCTCTCTCTCTCTCTCTGTTCACGCTGTATTCACTCTCTCTCTATTCTCCCCTCTCTCTCTCTAGTCTCCCTCTCTATTCTCCCTCTCTGCTGTCTGAATACAGATTAAGTCAGTATTTCCCTCTCGTATAAAACTTGGAATGGAATCGAATAGGTTTTGCGGTGGATTTTGTCACCATTTACCACCACTCCCCAGACAGAGGAAGCCCATAACGAGCGTATTAAGTAATCGGTCATGTTAATTACTGGGTATAATTGGTCAGGGGTAATAACATGTTTTAAATATGCGTATCCATATTTCTCAACCAATGGCAAGGATAGGCCTTGATTTTAAGGGAAGAAAGCTGTGATGTAACATGGCTCACAAAGAAAAGGTTCACGTTCAACACGACCCATGTCTCCGCCACGCGTGAGGCCGTGGCATCGCTGTCAAGGTGTCGGGGGGAAAGGAATAAACATGGACTGGCTTTCAATTACGCTCGAGGAATCGAAACAATATGCGGCTCGGTGAGAATCGCTACGAAAAACACCATGATGACTCACTTTGCAGTGTAATGGATGGAACCCACCAGCTCTCTCTCTCTCGCTCTCTCGCTCTCTCTGTGTTATGATTAATCCCCAGCAATTCACATGCACTGAAAGGGAACATGCATATCTGCCATGACTGTTCAGTGACTTTAGCTGATGGGGTTTTGTCCGTGGTTGCGGTGATTCCAGATCCATCGTAGAGGGAGCCGGCCGGGGGGGGGGGTTATGATGGGGTGTCTCGCGCTAGCATGCCCAAAGCGACCGAACCTGGTAGCCTTTGGCTGGGAGTCGAACATAGAGCCCGTGGCCCGCCCGTAGGCGTACCCCTCAAAGACGCCCACCGGTGGACCGCGGAGAGCCATGGGGGTGGGGGGGGGGGCCCCCCCCCCCCCCCCGGCTAAGA
>OMKI01036316.1:0-13860 GCA_900302315.1 Phycis blennoides
AACGTAAATATATTATGAATGAAAATTCAGATTCAGATTTTCAGTCAGCCCATGACACATCCTTCGATCACGGAAAATCTCTCTCACCCTCTCTACGCCGAGCTGAGGCAACTCAGGAGCACGTTCAGTCAGAGGCTCACTCAGCCACGTGCCTCTCAGCGCTTGGGGGGCTCTTTCATCCCATCAGCTATCAGGCGTCATAACACCTCAACCCCCCGCTCCCTATGTCTCGAAAGTCCCAACACCTCCTTCTAAACCAAATTACGGACTAAACCCCACACCTCTGGACGGACTGCTGTTTAAAACTTGTTATTCATTGTCACTTTCTTCCACTACCTCAGGAACCCTGCACCTGCACATTGGCACATTTATATTTATATTTATACTCATTTATTTAAGCACAGACAGCTACAAACGGAAAAGCACATGTATATAGTATGTCTACCTCATTCCAAGTAGTTTTTCAGTTAAATCTTATTACAAATTACTGTAATTTATTGTGTATACTATTGTTTTATGTTTTGTTTTTTCGTACTCTTTTCCCACTGCACTGCTGGTCACCTGTGAATTTCTCCTAAGGGGGATCAATAAAGACTATCTATCTATCTATCTATCTATCTATCTATCTAGAGCCTACAGTTACAGTAGACTGAATGTTACGTCAGTAGGCTATTTGAAATACTTGGGGGGAACAGCACAGACCAACCAGAGATAGCTCATTAATGCAAATAGTCTTCTTCAAGAAATAGAAACATGCCATTCAGACATATAAGACAAATCACATCTTCATATCATGACCTGATGACTTGCTTGTGATTGATTGGCACAACCCTAGCATGAACAGTAACCTACCTAAGTCATAACGATATGTATATGAACGGTAACCTACAAAGTTAGAACAACATTTATACAGTATGTGGTGTGAGCGGTAACCTGCCAAAATTATAACGACATCAATGCGATCAGTTCCCTACCGGGGACATAGCAACAGTAAGATGTATGGATATCTACAGATGTTAAACTTATACTAATAAGATAGGAACAGCTACCGACCAAAGTCATATCGATGGCAAGATGTACGGATATCTACAGATGTTAAAATGACACTAATAAGATATGAACAGCTACCTACCAAAGTCATATCGATAGTAATTCCAGCTCTCATAGCGTCCTCCTTGTTGCTCATCCAAACCCTTCTCTCCATATTTATCATACTTCTTTCTCAGATCTTCATCCTTTAGGACTTCATAAGCCCGGTTGATCTTCAGGAAGGCGTCGTGAGCAGATTTATCATTCTGCAGGATAACACATATGTTGAGTAGAGCACTAGTGACAAGACTAACATTCTGTGGAAGAGATTATAAAATAAACTCACAGGTTTTTTATCTGGATGCATAGTGAGAGCAAGCTTTTTAAAGGCTTGTCTGATTTCTTTGACCGTAGCCTCTCTCCCCACCCCAAGCAGGTTATAATAGTCCTGAGCTTCAGCCCATACCGTGGCCAGGAGCCAGCCTACTAGGAGCAGCTTCATCTGGGGTAGGGAGCGCTGGCACGATGGGGCCCTGGGTTCGAGCCTGGAGCTTAGCCCACAGCACATCATCTAAGGAGTTCTACCACTGCTAAACCACGGGCTACAGGAAGGCTAAAGCAGGAGCTATTGGTTCAATTCGTGAACAGCACAAGGAAGGTTCCAGTGGACGTTGATTTCTGAAAACTGAGATGGAGAAAAACATTATCTTTATCTTTAAAGGAAAACGCTGCTGTTTTTCCCTACTGAACTATGTTCCTTCATGATCTTAGACCAGTTGATAAACACCTCTCTCGCCTTCGTGCATGCACTCAATCGCTCTGGCACGCAGCGCTACTTTGGTAGCATGTAGCTTGGCCCATTATATTCCTTAGGATCCAAACGGGGGTGAAGTTAGAAGCGACCAAGCACTTCCACGTGACCTGCACGCCGTCGCCTGCACTACCTGTAGTCGTTGGTTCTATTGATGGAAGTAACAGGGGATTACTGCGCCGACGTCGAAGTGCTCCCAGGTGTTATTCCGCCATACATTATAGTTATCCTTTTTATCCGCATAAAAATTGGCATGTTTAATTTTGTGTAACCATACCTTGGTCGTGTAACTACTCACGTAACCGTATTTAAATAGGGAAAACGTGGAAGTGCTTGGTCGCTTCTTACTTCACCCCCGTTTGGATCCTAAGGAATATAATGGGCCAAGCTACATGCTACCAAAGTAGCGCTGCGCACCGGAGCGATTGAGTGCACACACGAAGGCGAGAGAGGTGTTCATCAACTGGTCTAAGATCCTGAAGGAACATAGTTCAGTTGGGAAAAACGGTGGCGTTTTCCTTTAACAATGCATTATTCATACAGCCAACTCAGTTCCCAAGTATCCAGTAAAACAATGTTTTAATAGGTTCATATTCCTAAATGTTAAAACATATAGATTATATCATTAATAAGATGCTTAAACCTAGAAATTACCTGTTAATAACAATGTTGAAACATAGAGTTGACGTCATTAATAACATTTAACCCTGGATATGACATCATCGATAACATGTTGAAACATGGATGACATCACTAAAACATTTTACCCTTGACATTACATCATTAATAAACTGTCTAACCCAGGAGATTACGTCATTAATAAGGTGTTTAACCCTGGAGATGTGATCATTAATAACATGTTGAATCATGACTCATTTGATTTTGAGCCCTAACCCTCGTTGCAACCAGAACCCTAATCTTACGTAAGGCCAACCCTGATGTTTAGCAGAGTATATTGCAAAAACATTCACTGTACATTGTTGTAATAGAGCCTACTAAAAGTTTAAGGTCAGTTCTTTGGTCGTTCCGAGTGCTGACGTTGCACAGAGCTAATTATATAGACAAATAATACAAGTAATAACTAGACAAATAATGTCAGTAATACGTAGTAATAAGTAGACAAATAGTGTATATAATATATTGTATAAACGCAGACACTCAGGCTACTAGCTACAAAATGTCGTAGAGTAAGTAAAGCAATTGTCCCAAATCATCTTCCACATTTCGGCATGGAAGTATATAAAAGTTATTTCATATTATCTGTGCATTCCTGCAGTATATAAACAACAGTGACCATTAACAAAATCATTTCAAACCATATTAAATTACCTGGTAAAGTAGTGAGGAGAAGCTGTTTAGTTCTTAGCCTGTTGATAAAACATGCGACTGGTACGGTTTTGCACCCGATGTATTGACTCAACATAAATTCCTATAGGCAAAGGCTACAGCGGAGTGTGAAATCTGACCAATAAATACTAATCAAGCGTAATCTCAATGAGACCCATCCAGGAGGAAAACTATGAGGCGGAATCCGGTTGTGTGTCCGGGATCCTCCTCCGTGATGACGTGGATGCGTTCAAATGTTCCTCGTCAACTCAGGGCTGAGCTACAGGTTGGCATTGCTAATAAACTCTGACCTACGGGGTATTGTTCTTATAATACATCCATCATGGATGTATGCACTGCGATAAACTCTCAAAAAAACGCTGTTCGGCTAACAACATCCATATTTTGTTAAACGTCAAGTGTCACTGAGTATAAAGTAAAATAAATAATCATTACACGTTAGGGAGCAACAACACAAATAGGTGCAATGCCTCACTTTAAAAAAGGACTCATGTTTCCTTCCATAACTGCAGCTTGACTGTACTTATTGTGATATGTGCATTCATTGTTATAAATGTGTCTTCTGTCCTTCTCGGCCAATTACTCTTTGTTCATCAGACAAATCATGAAACCAATATCATTACCTCTGTATTTACCTCTGATTAACAGTAACATGATTTTTAGCAACTATTCGTTGTTCAGCTTGATTCATAAGCTATAGCCCACATATCAATACATTCACTGTCCTGCCCATAAGTACCTTTTACATTCGAGGTTCCCTGAACACGTCTTAGAAGCGGAAATAACAGGGTCATAACCCATGACTACATCCGCTTCCGCTTTGAACCTTAGAAAAAATATTATTTCTTTAACTTGTAACTTTAATTAAACACTTTAACTATACACTTCAGTCATTAAATGTAATTATACACATTGCCTTTTTGAAACACGATATCCTTGAAAAGATTCCTTCTGTTTTCAGCTGATAGACACATTCATTTTCTTAAGGGAAGCAGCATCCTTAGCATTGCAGCTAAACCCGTGCAGTTTGTATCTCAACATTTAAAATTTGCCCGCGTGGAGAATATTATTTGTTTTGGCATTCATTGTTGAAAACAACAAATTTCTGTCCTAAGTGAAATGGATTTACAAGGTATGACTACACATTTAAATACGTTATACATTAGGCTATCTTGTACGTAGTAATTCTCATTTGTACCTAACTATTTTATGAAAGGGGGTTCTGAGCCCATGTCTCTGGGCTCTCCCACGTCTCCCAAGCCCGGCCCTGGAGCCCAGTTCCTGCCCGGTTTCCTCATGGGCGACTTACCGGCTCCAGCAAGCCCTCAGCCCAGGTCTTTCAGTTTGTCTGCTCCGGGGTTGGAGCCCAGGACTCCGCTGCTGTCGGCAGGTATGGAAGAAGTCCCAACACACGATACATGATAACTAACCCTCCCTGTATGCAATGTAACTGGGGGTATGTGGAAATTACATGATATATATATGTGTGTGTGTGTGTTTACCCTCACTCTCAGTTCTAAAGAAATTCCTGTAAAAAGTATTATTTTTGTGTATGGAAAGGACACAGCTGAGATGGGGAGGCTGAGGTATTATGCTGAATTGAATTGACCTCACTGGTAAATTGGGATGGGAATCAGCTGGTAATTACATCGCAATCTGAGTTGACCCCCTTCCACTACATCAAGTCGGACAGCCAAGATGCCATTAGCTATACCAATTCTAGCCAGGTTAGCCATTGTTGGTAATACCAGTTGATAAACAATGCACTACACTGTATTTTGTGTGCAAGTGGAATACACATTTGGCTAGAAATGGTTAAGTTGAGGTATTTGGCTACAGATGGTTTAGTGGTATTAGGCTTACTTCAGGGTCAGACCTTGGAATGACATCAGACCCGAGTTGACCACACAACATGTCTGAAATCCGACTTCAGGGCATTCCAGTTATATAGTCCAGACATATCTAACTGGGAACTCAGAAATTCAGACTTCCCAGGTCAAATGGAAGTTGGAACATACCAGGACCACTTTGTCGATGTCGTGTGGCATGTTTCTGTTCTGCGTTCTTGATGTTTGTTTACTTCTGGTTTGCCGGTTTCACATTGGATGGATTAAACTCTCAAGAAATCAAATCAGTCGTGTCAGTAGTAACTGCTTGTAAAATAAGATGTTTTTCTGTTTTGCCGTTTGCCCCTTTTAAGCTAGGGTCGGTGATTTATTTTGGAAGCATTTTTGTCATAGATGTGAAATACTGTTTACATCCCGACAGTCAATAAATCAAATGTCAAGAATATTAACAAATCTGGTATATGTGGCTGCCGAGGCCTGTAATAAGACCATCAAATCATTTCATTCAGCTTGAAATAATTGATTGGATGGCCTGCCTGTGTGCCTACCTACTACATGTGCACACTTTGCCCATATTCTCATTGCACATGACCGAAGTCTTCCACAAGGCCTGCCTGCATTTCCACGTCAAGTTGACGTTTACACAAGTTGACAGTACAACCTTTCTTTTCCCAAAAGAAAATCAACTGACCAAATCTGTAAACCGAATCACAAGACCATGTCTGCTCTACTGAAAATAGTTAGTTGTTTTACATATAAACGCAACATTTAAATATCTGCAGTATAGCAATATCAATATTGCTATAAAACAATATTTCCCTACATGAAGTCGCGGTTGTCTTCTTAGTGGTTAAATATGAGTTATGGTATTTGAAGTGGTTAATGTTATTGGTGTGTTTTGGGGTTAGGCTCCACCCCCCAGCCCATCCTTCACACGCCAAAGGACAAGAGTGGAGCACCGCCGGCCCGCAGTATCTATGACGACCTGACCATGTCCGGAGCCACGCCCGTCAACCTCTACAGACAGGTGGGTGGGTGAGTAGAGTGAGACAGGCTCACAGGGATAGAAAGACGGATAGGATGACAGGTTAATTGCGTTGTATGTAGACCGCAGTGATCTGGGGTCTGGTAACAACTTTAATTGACATACATTTTCTTAAAGCCCTTTTCTATTTCTCGATCAGCTCTCGATTTAGAGATGTTAACAATTAAAACCGCAATGTGTATCAAATTGTTTGTAGTTTACAATTGCCTGGACATATCTATCAATACTGATCGATAATGATTTCAATAATGTAATCAGTAAAATCAAATCCTATTTATTCTACAAATACAAAATGCTGGCCAGCCCGTACCTCTTTCTTTACAAGAATCTTCTTATTGACACACACATTTCTAAATAGCAATTTTAATCCATTGGGAACATTTTGAAACGTGAGACATCTCGGCTCTAATTGTGTTTTAGTTGGGCTATTTATTAGGGAAAAGTACTTTGTAGGGAATCATCCCAGGGATTGCTTCTTTTGTTCCACCACCAGTAGGTTCACATTGTGGGGAAACACTGCTGTGTATGGTAAAATGATACCACAGGGCATCACATTATCTCCAGCTGAGATTACTCATCTAATGTAGTAAGCAAGTTAACGTTATGTTACTTGCGGATATTTCATTGTAATGAAATTGCATTGCGTGAATAAACTGGGCTAAACGTAACATCAATATCACTTTAATGCATTATCTCACCGTAAACATGATTTCTGCCATAACCTGGTCAGATAGATTTAACTCCCATGGTCCCACTTCACTTTCAGACATCATGAAACTTTGTGTCTTTTCGTATTGTTTTGATTGAGAGACTCGAGGCGGCAGAAATTACATATTTTACCTTTAAGGTCCAAAATGTGTCCCATCTTAAAAAACAAGTAATTCAATATTTTGAATATACCTTCAGAAAAGGTATGATCATCCAAAGTTTGAATTTTGTTATTATGTATCCTGGCCAGCCCTCCTTTCCAGTTAAAGAAGCATTGGTCCTCCATAAACATTATTCTTGTTGGTTAAAGTAAACGTCTCTTATCTCTTATGTAGCCCTTCACAGGTTTCCAGTCCCCTATGTCTGGACATCAAGCTACTGGCACAGGTACACCAACCCTAACCTGGTCCATTTACCACTAACCCTAACATGCTCTGTTTACCAGTTAACCTTACGTGGTTCCTTACTGCTAACTTTGTCCCTTATAGGACCAGAACGATATCGTTAATAATATTGTTATATGATAGGATGAAAGGGAGTGAGGTGGTTGTGTGTGTTTGGGGTAGTGGGTGTGAGGTGAGGTGAGGTGGTTGTGTCTGTTTGGGGTAGTGGGTGTGAGGTGAGGTGAGGTGGTTGTGTGTGTTTGGTGTAGTGGGTGTGAGGTGAGGTGAGGTGGTTGTGTGTATTTGGGGTAGTGGGTGTGAGGTGAGGTGATGTGGTTGTGTGTGTTTGGTGTAGTGGGTGTGTGTATGTTTTCCATCTGCTGGATGACCATCATTTAGTCTTGCCCATGAATTTCTTGAGTGATCTTTGGTGCAAAACACCACAGGTGTGACACAGTTGACTAAACCACTCGAAATTCAATGAAAGTGGTTATCATCCATGTTATATGTATTTAAATGCCTTATGTGGAGGAAAACGTAATGTCTTGTGGCAATCAGATGGAAAAAACTATTTATGATTCAGGAAAATCTGTAAAAATAAAATAATAAAAAAAAATAGTAAGTTGTAAAAGCACACTTGTGTGCACACTTGTGTTTTATTTGAATTTTGTAGTTTTGCTTCCAAAAGCAAAACCACAATCTCACCAGTAAGTGATGTGTGGCAGAAGTCTGTTCCCATTCACTCATGGTCCGAGTCCAACCCGCTTACTGCATAGCTTCAATGTAAACTTGGAAGTTGGAACACTGGAAGTTATAGCACGGCTGTATGGCAGCGCCAGTGTGAGTGCTCTCATTGGAAACACAACCCGTTGTGATTCAGACACATGGCTGGAATGGAATGTACTTTTCTAGATGACTAGATCACTTTTCTAGATGATGGATCGGCAGAAAACCCTTTTTAGTGGTTAGTGGTCCCTTACCACGAACCATAACATGGTCCTTTTACAACCCAGTCTAATCCTTTTCTAATTATACTCCAAGGGTCTATGTGTGTTTGGGTGTCTGTATTCATTTTGGTTTGTATTCAGTTGTCTATGTGGGTGTTCAGGTGTGTGTGTATTCAGGTACACACACACACACACACACGTGCTTGTCTTTATGTGTGTATTCAGGTGTGTGTGTGTGTGTGTGTAGGTGTGTTATCTCCAGCTCAGGTCGATCCCTTCTACAGCCAGGGGGAGGCACTGTCATCAGAAGACCAGTTGGATCAGACATGGGTCACAGTGTTTGGGTGAGTGCTCACATTCTCCCGCTAGTGTCATGTGCATCGATGGTCACTGATTTATCTGTAACTACTGCTGAGAGCTCTCATTGGAAACACAAAACACTTAAGTTCCAGTTCAGACTGGAACTAATTTTAGGTGGCCACCAAATGAAAATGTTAGTGGTTCCAGTGCAGCCAGTCAAAGATGTTAGTTATGAGTCCTGCTTTATGTTCTTCACTGACCAGCGATCACTCAGCTAGTCATCTTACTGGCTGTGGATGTAATAAAGTATAATAAAGCCCTGATAAGTATCACTGTTTATATTAACTACATGGTTGTGAAAAATAATGCGCTGAAGTCTGGTTCTTTGTTTGTCTGTGGTACTGCGTTTCAGAACCACGCATGTTTTCAGGGTTTCCTGTGCACGTATTAGACTGGCAGTCTGCCTCTGTGGCGGCTGCAGCTGTGCTTTGCAGTCATGCCTACATGAGGACGGCCACTGTTGCTAAGGGGTGACCTCATAAAGTAGGCAGGGTTTGGCATATCCTCACTATTCATCCCAACGCAGCGACTATACTACAGCAAAAACCATGGAGGAAATACTTGGAGAAGCACCCACTACGTCCAGTGCACAGTGGCAGTCAATCTAGGTTCAACAAAACAAACAACAAGCAGATTGTTTATTGTTTTTTATTTGGAGAGTCTGCCTAAACCTTCCTCAATTTAAACCTCATGCTTTGCTCTGTTTCACTTAATTGCCATCAAATCCTGACCCAGGTACTCGTGGAATGGTGTAATAGTGCTACCAACTGATCATGCACTATATGGTATTCACTCTAAAACATGACATTTCGTCCAGGCGGAAATGAAACCTTCCATTTATGTGTTCTAACTTTGTTCACTCTGACCCAGTAGCCTCCACAGTTACACACGCACAACAATTCCACAGCAGTTATCTTTCTTTTGATACCACAGTTACCATATTCTAGCACTTGGCAGTTGTGGAGTTATATTTACTCTTCACTTTGGTTACGTTAAATTCAGCATAAATCTGAGCCAGAGGCTTAGTGATGTAGAGTATGGCACCCATTTCACTGCCTAATCCCTTGTTGAAGAAAGCAGATGGCTTAAGCTGTGATTTGAAGACGGAACATTTACAATTCTGCCTTGAATAGCAAACGGTGACCCTTTTTAGCAGCAGTAGCCACTGCAGTGGAGTATGTAGGGACTGGCTTGTGCAAGTGCAAGTGTCAGAATTTCAAACGTCAATGTCTTTTTAATTACTGAAAGAAAAAACTATTGTACTATGTATTGTTTCCTGAGAAAATGTCTAGCATTTAACAGCTAGGTTATATAAATGGGAATGTATTTTTTTCAATTTTTTTTTAAGCATTAGATTGGTACATTTGGCTGGATTGACGCATTTGGTTAAAATCCTCAAACTCTCTTCAGTGGGCATATGACAACCTTCCTAGAGCAACTGCTCCCAAATTTAGGCAAGTGACTCATTTTGGATAACAGACCCATTTTTATTGTGCTGCCAATTGGTAGAGTGAAATGCATGACAATGCTATGTTATGTGAATTAATCTAATCTAGATCTAATTAAAATAGAAGAGCTGGTGACACCCCAGTAGCTCACAGGGTAGAGCATGTGCCGTTGAGGCTCGTGATCGCAACCCGTGTTCGATTCCAGCCCGCGGTCACCTGCTGCCCTCCGCAGGGTACACTGGTACATTCTAAATGGTCACTGTAACAGTTGGACTTGACGCTAGTGTTTTGCATTGTGAATTGAAGCTCACTGATTTGTTTGTTTGTTTGGATGGAGACATTGATTATAATGGCAGCGTTTCCAAGCCGAATGCAAAAGTTGACGGACCGACCGCTCAGTAGGCCACTGGTCTTTGTTTCTGTCTTAGGTTTCCACCCGCCTCTGCGTCATACATCCTGCTGCAGTTCTCTCAGTATGGCAACATCCTTCACCACACGGTAACACACACACATGCACAAGTTTACATTACATTGCAGTACATACATGTGGTTCTGCACATATTTCGGTATGTAATAGTTCTGTATCCTGTTCTGTCTTGTAGATGTCTTCCCCAGGGAACTGGATGCACCTCCAGTACCAGTCTAAGCTTCAGGCCAGGAAGGCTCTGTCAAAGGATGGCAAGGTGTTTGGAGATTGCATCATGGTGGGAGTTAAACCCTGTATAGACAAGGTGAGGGTTAAACCCTTTTACAGTTTGTAAACAATGGTGACGTGCGTGGGCTTGTATGGCGTAGTGCAATAGTTTGTTCATCTATGCAAGTGCGTTAACCGCATTCCCTTCTTCAACGATTTGGTTGACCGATGGTGATCAACATCTGGATCCATGTGCGATTAGTGAGTGTGTAGAAGACACGACTGTGGCCCAATATCCAGTGGTCAAATATAGAGCTGTTCCCTCAAATCATCATTCAGAAAACCTGGAGTTGAACCATACAGTTTTTTCTGTTCATTATAAACTGAATAAAACAGGCTGCTGAAGACACAGGAGTTATTCAGAGTTATACGGTATGCACCTTTTAAAACCAGGCACATACCAATCACTAATTTGGCCGTGTGACAATATAGTGGCCACCTTTCCTTCACCCTGCCTCCACGGCAAGATCAAAACCCAGGCGTAAGAAACAAAGAATCGTAATCGTGAAAAATTAAATCATTCTCATAAAAAAAGTTGTAAACATGAGTCAGAAAAAAGCTACGCTGGCCAAAAGGGGCGTGGCTCTGCTTCTGTCCGTCAACAAATGGCAATTGAAATTGACGTCCGGCATGTTGGAGGGCAATGGTCAGGCAATATGAGGTACAGCCATGCTATTACTCGCCTCTTTCTCAGAAGCACTTGCCCCTCCACTAAAGCTTTTCTTTGGTGGGCTGTCCTTGTGGTGTCATGCACATGAAACAGCCTCCACCCAGAGATGCTGCTGGGTGCTCGGAAACAGTCGTGGTCCTCACATGATTCTGTGTAACTTGAGTCAGCTGGTACGACATCAGTTCTGACAACACTGGACCACTGGACACGAAGGGGAGTCGACCCTCATTTAGCGTCGCCGTGTGTCAACTGCACACGTCGGCACCACAAACGGCGTGATCACAGATTGCACACGGTTCATACAGTGATTTGTCGTGTGTCGGGCAGCTTCCTGACATTTTGAAGCTCTGCACGCAGTATACAGATTGTGAGTCCACACTAATGTTAGGGCCACTAGTGGCTACGTTTAGCACTATTAGAAAGATGCTAACCATTTCTAACTAGTGGTGAAGACACCAGAACTCAATCAGAGATCATTGAAAAGGTCACTGTTCAAAGGCCAAAGTAGTGGTAATGAGAGGTGTAGTCCAGCGTGTTTTACCAGGGTGTTGTCATGTGATGAATCAGGTAGATGTTCTCATTGCCCTAACATGTGTACTGTCCTCTCTTCAGAATGTGATGGAGGGTTTGGACCGGGCCTCCACCACCAGTTCTGTGTGTAGTCCCTGTCAGCTCCCCTCTACTCCTCTCCACGTCTCCTCCTCCCAAACTCCCTCCACTCCTTTCCTCCCCTCCACCCCTCGTTCCTCCATGAGACCCCTGAGTGCTGCCTACAAGGCCTCCAGTAGTGACTACCAGGTATTACCACCCACATGGTTACTCTTACACACATCCAATTACTCTATTACTACCCACACGGTTACTCTTACACACATCCAATTACTCAGTATTACTACCCACACGGTTACTCTTACACACATCCAATTACTCTATTACTACCCACACGGTTACTCTTACACACATCCAATTACTCAGTATTACTACCCACACGGTTACCCTTACACACATCCAATTACTCAGTATTACTACCCACACGGTTACTCTTACACACATCCAATTACTCTATTACTACCCACACGGTTACCCTTACACACATCCAATTACTCAGTATTACTACCCACACGGTTACCCTTACACACATCCAATTACTACACTTATTTACTTTTGAACACATCTAACTACCAGGTAATATTTAATGCATTGCTTGAAACAATGACTAATATATTAATAAGATTATGTTAGTAATGCGTTATAATACTTTGGTACTGCTAAAAGTAATGTATTACTGTAAAGTGTCACTTTATTGACACATTACCCCAGCACTGCTCGCTAGACAACTAGTTCTTGCAAATTAACTAGGGATCCTAAGATGGCGAGACTAGTAAATCCAGCAAAAGAGTTTTGTATGTCTTTCTATCATGATGTTTCTGTTTGCTTCTGTTTCTAGGTTGTGGCAGACAAACTAACGCCCAGGAAAGATGACAGCTTTGTGTCAAAAGCTATGGAGTACATGTTTGGTTGGTAGCTGTGTGTGTGTGTGTGTGTGTGTGTGTGTGTGTGTGTGTGTGTGTGTGTGTGTGTGTGTGTGTGTGTGTGTGTGTGTGTGTGTGTGTGTGTGTGTGTGTGTGTGTGTGTGTGTGTGTGTGAGACACACACAAGAGAAGAGAGTTCATTTTTATCGGTTATCATTACAATAAAGTGGATGATTTTAAAGAGTCAGTGAAATTGAATGGTCCTGTGAATGTAATGGCACCTGGAGTGTGTTGGGGTTAGTATTCTGCCTTTGATTGGTTTCCAATATGTATTACATTAACAAGACCTTAATGGGAGAAAGGTCTCACATTAAGGCCTTAATGCAAGCACCTTTCCGGTGAACTATAAAGGTTTTGCTGTTCATGTTCCAATATGAATAGATTAGGTTCCTCTCGTACCGTGGACTGTATAAAATGTATCCAAACCCTCATAAAGAACATGTTTCATTTATTTTATTTTGCTGTGAGATGGATCGTAGAAAGTGTCAGGGTGTTATAAGGCATGACACATAAAATAAATAATGGGAACTAAGGAGCTAAGTGAAAGTAAATCACTGCAGACCATTCAGGGCATCTCTTCTCTGGCTGGTTAGGGGAGTCTATCCTACCCTTAAACCCCAACATCTAACATGGTTATTTAACCCTTAAACCCCAACATCTAACATGGTTATTTGACCCTTAAACCCCAACATCTAACATGGTTATTTGACCCTTAAACCCCAACATCTAACATTGCTACATGTTTGGAAGCAGAGGTCCAATAAGTTGCACACCACTCCACTGGGGCGGTGAAAACCCCAGTTTAACCGTTTAAGGGGATAGGGTTAGGGGATCAATAAAGTTTCTATCCATCCATCCATCCATCCATCCATCCATCTATCCGTCTATCCGTCTATCTGTCTATCCATCCATCCATCTATCCATCTATCTATCTACCCATCCATCCCCTGGTTCCCTCACAGAGGTTCTCCATGCTCCCCTCTTATTTATCATTAAAAAGTATGATATTTGGCCTTTGCTCAAAATCACTTTAATTGAG
>OMKI01036329.1:7856-22827 GCA_900302315.1 Phycis blennoides
CACGCCTTGCCTCCCCTTTATTCTACCAAAAGAAAACCCATTTGTGCGGGTGGAGGAAGTCCCAGAAGGGGATTTCCTACAGTGGCCAGTCTGCACAGTGTTTTTGTTGGCCAATTACACGCTTACAGATCCACGCCTCTAAATACATTAGGCGATTGGTCGAGACAAACATGAAAATATGACGCGAAGGAGAGCGAGTCCACCCAGTCCACCCAGATTTGAGATGGTCGGCCATCACGCTGTAGACTACTGATGCGGTGATGTCAGCTCAAGGACTCCTCCCAGAGGCCACGCGGCGTCCTCCAACACCCTGAGTCACACCAGCAGGTATGACTAAGGCTGTGTTCCGATATCCATACTTCATGAGTACACTTAAACGTAGTACACTATCCGTACTCACTAAGTACGCAGATTTTCAGATGTTAGTGTTGTTCCAAACGGTGCACTTACCGGAAATTACTATCAGCTGCGGGGCCGCGTCACCCGCCAAACACACGTGAATCCATTACGCCCACTGACATCTAGCCATTTTCAAACTGAGCGCGGCTCCGCCTGGCTCCGCCTCTTCCGCTACGTAGCTAAGATGGCTGCCGTTGAGTGCGGATAGTGTACACCGTTGCACACTATGCGTACTAACCGTTTTGAGGGCAACATCCGGGTCCTTTGAGTACACTACCTTTTGCCGCAATCGTAATCGGAACACCCTACGTACTCAAACTAAGTATACCAAGAACGGTAAGTATGGATATTGGAACACGGCCTAAGATTTAGTCGGCTTTCAAAATGAGCGCTGGATAGGGGACAGGCTAGCGTGGCGGGCGGTGGGGGCATTCCACTCCACCCCCAGCTCAAAAAGGTCCCCGATGCCTGAAGCCTGAACCCCACACAGGCCTGACCCCATCCATCCTGCCCACGAAACAGAACTGGGATCGGTGGACTTGGCGGAGAGACACTACACGCTCACCTCCGCGTCTCGCAGGTTGGTGTCGCCCCCGAAGAGGACGGTGACGTTGTCGGGTGCCTCCTTCATCTTCTGCGTGATGAGCTTCAGCTGCTTCATGCGCTCCGACGCCTGGGCCTTGCAGCTCTCCAGGTGGGACGTCATGAGGCTCAGCTCCTGGCCCCGAAACGTCACCTGGAGGAGACAGAGGAGGAGGAGGAGGAGGAGGAGACAGAGGAGGAGGAGACAGAGGAGGAAGAGGAGGAGGAGGAGGCAGAGGAGGAGGAGGAGGAGGAGAAGGAGACAGAGGAGGACTCAGGACCACTTCTCACAGCCCCAGCTGCTGTGGAGGGCAGGGGGGGGGGGGACTAAAGCAGTGTTTCCCGACCTCTGGTTTGGGACCCCGTTAGGAGGGTCTTGAGACACGCCTATGGGGTCGCGCAAGGTGATTACGAGTGATTTTATTTGATGATGCGAAGTGCAAAAGCGATTTTTCTGTAAGGTTCCGTAAAGGCCCTGTATATACACAAACAAGCTCTGTGAGAATTAATTACCCCAAACTTATAAAAGTAAGGACTTAAGAATAGCACAATGAACTTATAAACACTGGGACATTGCAAGAGTTGCAAAAATGTTCAGACCTAGAAATGGCATCACAGCCCCCCCCCCCCCCAAAAAAAAGGACAAAAAGCGAATGAATGATGCACTGCATACTTGTATCACACAATCTCGCTCACAATCAATCACTGCCCCCCCCTCCCTGCCACTGAATGACGAATGTGGAATGAATGGACGTTCCCATATTCAGGAAATGTGAACATTCCCGACGGGCCACCGCGTACACGGTGGAGGCGGGGACGTCGTGAGTGAACTGCACCCTGCGGTGACGCGTCGTGTGGGTGAACCGCGCCCACCTGAGCCATGAGCAGGTTCCTCATCATCTGGGTGGTGGTGTAGGGAACGATCTGACTCCCCAGCAGCTTGACGCGGCATTTCTTCAGCATCATCCCGGTGAAGTAGCCCTCCTCGCCGCCTGGCAGGGGGGGGGGGCAAAGAGAGAACAGGGTGATGGGATGTGAAGGAGCCATAAATTAATTGGTAGGTGCTTTTTCTATTAGTCACAAGGTGAAGGGATACTGTTATTTTTTTTGGTGCTTGTTTCGGTTATGATATTTTATTATGTGGTCATATTGAGTAGGGGATAGCGTGTCACTGGGATATGGGCAGGGTTATTAGTTAATTTAGGCACCTGTTCATTTCTCATTGTGAGAGAGAGAGGGGGAGCTGGGTCGCCGTATTTTTTGTTGACCGCTATTTTTTGATCACTATGAAGACTTAGATTTTGAGTTTGTGCATTGGATTATCATTTTCGTTAATAAAAAGTTAAAACTTATTTTCGAATAGCAGTGAATTCTTTTAGGAAGCGCGTCAGACAATCAGGCCCAACCTCAGTCTCTCAGCGACTCATTTGTTCGTTTAAGTCGCTACAGGATGATACCGCAAAGTGATAAAACATCACACAACTGCACACAACGCTTGGCCGATGTACCTTCAATGAGTGTGTAGCTCACGGCTCGTTTCTTCAAGTACTCGACGTACGGAGGAATGAGTTCCTGGAGAAATACCACATCAGGAGTGTATCTATGGACATAGACAAATAGGATTAACACCATCAATAAACAAACTTGAACTTAAAACACAGCCATTGTCCGACTGGTCCGAAGACAGAAAGCTGACTGGATGAGACTGGATGTGTCTGCATCTGAACGTGAAGCAATGCAAATAGAGAGTAGGGTGTTTATAAAACCATGACGTACAAGACTAAGTAGGAGCATAGGCCTCTTGCACGTTCTGCCAGGTTGTCCGTGTCTAGCCCATCCACATTCCAAGAGACCAGTGATAGGTTCTTCTCATCTTCTGGGTCTTTCTGTTTGGTGGTTTTGTCTGCATCGGCAGGACTTGATGAACACCCTGGCTCGTCCGAAGTCAGGTCTATACTGGAGACATATTTAAACACACACGTGTTTAAATATGACGTTACTTACGACGGTGAGCATGAGTCAACGTCGTGATGGGAAAACCAGGAACATGGATTAAACCTGAAGTTGACCTACCAGCCCCCCTGAGGACTGTCCGTAGACTTCTTCTTCTTGACAGGTGGGCCTTTACCTTTCTCTGGCGAATCTTCTATTTCGAACACTTCCTCCATATTGGTTTCAAAGAAGGAATTCAGGGCTCTCTGGATGCGAAGGAAATGTAGAGCGTTGGGTCACATTGGTGTTTTTGTATTATGTTGTATCATTTGCGTGCACGCAACATGCTGTGATAAATACGTCATGCTGTACAATGTATGGACGTGCAACAATGAGTTTAGGCTGCAAGATAGCTCCGTAGAAAAATAACCCAGTCACGGTATAAATATACTGCACCTCCATCTCCCATTCGTTTTCAGACAGGTAGCATCGAGCTACAGTGGTATCACTGTCTGTAATTTTAGCAAACTCATCGGTAAGGCGAAGTTTTTCATCCATTCCAGGGACAGAGCAATGGTGTGATTTTTCGTTTCGACAAGTTGCATGTGTAGCACCTAAAAGCATCCGGGTGTATTCGTGTCTGAAACGGCATAGTCGGGAAACTACGGTCACAATCAATACGAATACGTATATAATTGGTTGATTAACAATATGTCGGGGATATTCAAATCTTGTTTGGATGTTTAAGCCTATCGCTACACACATTTGAAAAGAACACATTTGAGAGGAACCTTACAACGCTGCATAGTTGTTACATCGGTACCTGTTAGCCAACACAGACCGGCAGATAAACAAGTGTGACATTGACCAGGTCGGGTGTCATGGCTTCTATAACCGTAAATTCGATCAAACAAATATTTAAATCACTGCTAGATACCCGAGGTTTTGACAGAGTCCTAAATAAGGTAAGCGTATTCTTGCAGTTCTGCCAGTACTTGGTGTGGATGCTGCACAATTTGTGTCACACTGCAATGGTGAATGATGGTGTCATATGCATTATGTCCGTCCACAGGTGAACGTTTTGTCTGCGAGCACCGGTAAAGTAGTGTGTGAGTTGAAGGTAGAGGAGGAGCATACTAACCGTGGAGGCACACTTCATGGTGGACTGACTGCGACATTAATTGACATAATCTCAACCACAGCCATCATGTGCAGTGAACGCGCGTCACCGGGGGTCAGTGTTGACATGAATATAACGTAAGTAGTAGATTTATTTATACGTAAAAGTCCCACTTGGACCTCAAGCTGGTATTATATCTCAATGACACATTGTTTCTTAAACAGGTACATGAATGCTGCACATATTGGAGAGGATGTGCTGATCACTGCTCAAGTTCTGAAACAAGGGAGGACCTTGGCATTTGCCAGTGTGGACCTTGTCAACAAGTCTACAGGCAAAGTCATTGCACAGGGAAGACATACAAAGCACCTTGGGCAGAGCTAAATGTCTTTCCGTTAATCAACAGCATTATGCAAGTGACTTTAGTAAGTAACCATAACATTTGTGCTCTGTAAATCGTTGATTTGGTTGCAAATGGTTTTCAGTGATTGGGAATGTCTTAGTTCTGTATTGGTGAAATGGCTTCATATTTCATGTTTGTCTTTGTTTGTTTGTGACTACCATTTTTTTTTAAAATCTATTTTCTAAACCACTTTATGAACATGTGTGCACATGCAATAAAAAGACCCATCATTATTTTCAGAATTTGCATTGTATTGGGATATGCTCAGCAATATTGATTTGAGAATCATTACAGAATAAACTGAGAAGAAAAGAAAAGACCCTCAAAACCCTTCTACTGAACACACTGCATTAGCAAACAAAACCATAATCATATGTTTCCCAACTTAAACAAGGTTAATTCCAAAGAGAATGCAGCAAATTATCCTATTCAGTCCCACATTAAAGAAAGATCAGATCAGCTTTTTGTTAGGTACATTACATTTTAAACATTAGCTTCTCAGTGTTGTATTTCACCAACAGTTATCCCTGCCAACACAAAAAGATAACATGAGTTCAGTAGCTTGGATGGATACTAAATGAACAGCTTGCATGGAGCCAATCTTCAGCGGCTAACCAATATCTAGCAACTTTGGTTGGTATGACCTTCAAAGTTACTCAAGACGTCCTACCCAAGACATGGCTAGCACATTTCCGAGGAAAGCAAATTACACAAAATGTCCAGCATAAACAACCTAAGGCAGGTGTAAAATGAGAAGCAAAACGTACAAATTGACAAATGTTTCTTGTTATCTTTGCATCTACGAGTTGAAACTCCTATTTGCGCCCATCCAGTCAAACAGATTGAAGTAGTTCTAGAAATCTCTATCTTTGACCCCCTTCCCTCATAATACTAGCACGCTTTCACAATGCTCTTTATGACAGCAAAGATCACAAACACATCCACCGTGAAAACCTGTTGTTTGTTCCTGTTGTGATGCAACATAAGAGTTCCTTCAGTGACAGGTGTCATTGACAGCGTGGCTCCGAGTGAATGACCAACCAGTCAGAAAAAAAAAGTTACAAAATGAATGTTTGTGCAGGTTTAATAAACAAAACCAGATACTTAAGTGGGGAGGTTATGGAGGAGGCAGACAGGAACACAGTGAGGAAGAGCAATCCAAAAATAGGGGTGGCAGAGAGGAGCACCAGGGAGGGTGAGCAGAACATAACCAAAAGATGGGAACTGAGTCAGCTTCGGGTCATGGAGAGGGAAACACATGGGGAACATACATGAAATAAACCACAAAAAAAAAGGGATCCAAGCACAAGTTCATTTCTATTGGATGGAGGACAGTGGAGGTGACCAGGTCAACTGCTTCAGTCAGAGGGAGAGGTGGTGTGGGGGTGCCTTCCCTTTGTGGCTTGGTGAAGGAGGTAGGCCTTAGTCAGGCATGTAAGGGCGAAGGTGGTCCTCTATGTCTCCAACACCCCAGCTGGTCAGCTGGTCCTGGGGCAAGTATAGGCAGAGGCTGCACAACTTGAAAACAGTTGCCTTGGTTTTAGGAGTCTGCAGAGATCAGAATATGTTGTTGAGACCAAAATACGGTGAACATTTTTGAATGACCTCTCCAGATTGCTAATCAATGTCCACAGCATTTCCCAATTGGCTGACTTACCTGCAAGTGCTGTCTATCCATGAAGAGAAATACAGACTGATTGGGGTTGTTCATAACCATCCCAGCCTTGTCTTTACGGCCCACAGCATGCAAGAACTGCTTTTCATAGTCGCCATGATGAAACTCAAACTTGGCCTGTAAATCAGAATTTTTTTAAATGTATAATACACACACACACACACTAAGAGGAAGGCTGCCTGAAGCAGCTCTAAACGATTATCAAAATATTATTATTATATATTTCTTAACACTATGTCCACATCAAGCACTTTACTGTGAATGACAACCACGCACACATACATTGATAAACTGATCATTGTTAACAGTCATCATGACCGCCTTAAGTAGAAAACACATCTGCTAAGCCAGTTCATCAAGGCCCAATCAATTTCCACCCTATCAAAGAACCAGGTGACGACAGAGTTTTATGGAGACTATATTTCCTAGGTTGTGTGCTACCAACTTGTCTTACATTGTTCGATATGTAAGGGGGAAGGCATCTGGTGGTATCAAACAGCGCATTTTGTAGTCAGATAATCATATAACTTCAACAAAACAGGCTACATGATGTCATCTGTAATCGAACCTGAACAGGCCTGAAGGGCTCGTCCTCCGCCCCCTTCCATCTGGAGAACAGCAGACAGACGATCTTCTCAATGTCGTTGCGTGGCCAAAGGATGAAATCCATCTCCTGTGTGCAACCTATCACATCCTAAGAACAACACGAGGGGAGAAAAAAAACAAGGGCTTGTTCTAACAAATGCATACCAAAAGAAC
Source organism: Phycis blennoides (assembly GCA_900302315.1). Lineage (NCBI taxonomy): Eukaryota > Metazoa > Chordata > Actinopteri > Gadiformes > Phycidae > Phycis > Phycis blennoides. The sequence continues at coordinate 14,727 of OMKI01036329.1, forward strand.
TGTATGCAATACTATTAATACAAACAACAGAAGAGCACGGTTCGTTTGGCATCACGTGGCATAAAAACAGAACACAGTCTTGTAGTACTAATGGAGAAGACTAATGTCCATGTATTAGTGAAACCAGGAGACTGGTACTACTATTGCAAGGCAGTGATTCTCAGCTAAAGGGCATTTTCAGTGTGTTGCAGAGCATATGCCAAACCTTAATGCATTTAAGCCATTGAGACATTGGTTAATTCGTGGGCTTATTTCTAAACATTGAGTTTAGACCCAATTGTTGCAGCTTTTTGTTCACACTGTGTTTTTAACAGTACATACATATTGGTATGCACTGTGTATTTACCAATAATAAATACATTTGTTTGGCCATGACCTAATGACAGATAACACATGTGGGTGCAGAAGCTAGAGCAGTTGAGAACCACTGCTTTAAATGTACAAATGAATTCCAGATGCATGTCTGACAAATGTACTTTCGTAAGTCGCTTTGGACAAAAAGCATCTGCTAAATGCCCTAAATGTAAAATGTAATGTGTGTGAATGGTCCTACCCTGCGCATTGACTGGTATCTGGGGGCATGCAACTGCACGACGTCCTTTTGCAGGAGTTCTATGGAGCTTTCGAGGGAGTAGCTGGAATCCCGCACACCCCGTAGGATGTTTTCTTCATAGTTGTTTGTCATCACTGGCACCACTTCGGCCACCTCAAAAAGTGCAGACTTCTTTTTCTGTTAGTGAAAAAAATAAATCAAGGCATCCAGTGATTATTACAATTGTTTTAACCCGATGGGAACATGTAAGACAGTTCAAGATAGACATCTAAGAGGATGTTATTTCATAACAACGGACTGACCTTCTCTTTGAATACGAAGGCTATATAGATCTTGAAGTCAAACTGATCAGCCAGAGATTCTCGTTTCTTTCGCAGCTGAGCGCGTAGTCGATTCCTTGTTTGATTTCTTCGCGAGGTTGGGTCCCCCATGGTGAGGTTTGGATGGTAGTCTTCTCTTTTATAGAATAATTTCGGTATACTCCTAGCTTTTTAAGTCCTACAGGTCTCGATAAGAGATTTAGTAAGCTACCCCGTCAAAAATAAAATCAATGTGGTTCTTCACTATCTCCTAAGGAAATAAACTAACACCAAATGAAAATTCAAGCAAATAAATTATATTTAAAAGATAAATCAGACGGTCGTTTTCATTTTTGTAGAGGGACAATATTTAGGATGGGAATGGTAATCAGATACGACTACATATCCCTAGTCGTCAATACGAAATTTATATTTTAAGACATAACTTTTCCATAAGAGTCAGCTTCTCGTCAGCTATTCGTTGGCACGGAGGTTACTTGAATAAAGCAACTCAGATGGGTCTTTGTGGAGGTTCAATCAATAAAAGGGTTGCTACTATCAAAACCGTAACCATAGTATACTTTTGCTAGTAAAATTGAAGACTACTCAAACAAGCAGACACATGTAGTATTGCTGGGGACATTTCAGAGGCTCTCATTCATGACTGTTGGTTTGTCTATTTGTTCAGTAATGACTAGGACTCAGCGCTATGAACGTGTTTACATACGGTTTGGAAGTGCAGACAAACATGGCAGGTAAACGCAGATGCCACAAAATGTTGGCACCAACTAACATCGAGAACTACAACGCCACTTGACATCTCTTGGGGAGTTTTACTGCCATTCGTTTGGCTCACGGCCCGTCGTTCTCCTTGCACTGTTGATAGTCATGATGACGGTGTACGGTATGTTAGCAAACTAGCTAACCTAAGCTAGCACGCTAATCTAGGCTCACACTTAAACACTAACTAGTAGTGAACCAACCAATTACCTACATCTTATCTTTTGACGGATCGGCATAACTGAGGCCTAGGTATGGTTGGCTAGCTGGCGTACAGTCATTATGTCCAAGTGTTTTACATTTTCTGCCAGGTTCAATCAGACTGTCTGCTCTGCGAGTCCAGAGACACGCACGGTCGGGTGCCTAACTGTTTTTTCGTATGGTCAGCATTTTCGATATATTTTGACCTATACCATGTCTAGTCACCAACCTCTACAACGGAATCAAACAGCGAAGCTATAACCAAACGATGAACGTCGAATAATAAGAACAGTCGAAATGTGGTTCACGCCTGAAGTTTCGAGGTGTCTGCTCCGCTTATTTTCCGGCTGGTTCTTTTCTTCAGTCGTCACAACCACAAACTGTCCCGCATGCCATGTCAAGATAAATTGACAATCCAGCGGAAGTCCTCCGTTCTATCAGTCGACATGTGGAGTAATTTGTCTTCCGGTGGACCCATATTTAACAATTTCGCCAAATGTTTTTGGTTTTGTTTTTAAGTCTTCGGAGCAGATAATAATGGCAAAGGCTTGTCGTTGAAGATCCTTCCCCAAAATGGCTGCGCCCAACTACAAAGATGTGACGTCGCAGGACACGTGACCTTGTAGAAAAACAACAGGAACACATTTCCTCCTGGGCGCGCGCCTGTATCACGTGAGCGGATGGGCGTATTTAAGATCATGGCGCGAGTTCTTGATAAAAAGCAGACGAGGCACCGTCACCGCAGCGAACTGGTTTCAAGAAACAACACAGCTGCAACGTTTAGTGAAACAACGAAACTACTTTAGTGCGTTTTTCCACCCCGAGACGACGGTACGTTCAATACTTGATACATAATCCACAATAACACCATCGGTCAATGGGGGGAAGGTTTTCTTTAATGTCGTTTCACTGCTTTGAACCTTTAGCTGGATGTTGCTGCCACGTTAGCTAACATATATGCCAGAGGTCATTAGCTTCAATAATGTTTACTTTATTGCTTTATTTACGTGTAGATTCCTTCAATTTCAATGTGTAGTTGGTATGTTTGGTCCTTTATTTATTTTTTTACTCCTTTTGTGTTCAATGTGTTGGAAAATCACGTTTACCTGATCTAACGTGTTTATTGTTCTCCATTTTAAGGTTGTCCTGAACGAAATCTCTTTCAATCTCTCCTTGATCAACCCGTTTGAAGAAAAATGAGCTCTCAAAGAACAGTGAAACTGGGAAGGTCTTCAGAAAACATTCAGGTAAACGTTATTTTTACACTTGATAAGTGTTACGTTGATGCCTCGCATGACTAACCCTACATTACAAACATTAACTGAAGTGGCGCCTCTACAACAGGTGAACCTCTCCGGCCTGCCCACTCTCTAATAAGGCTGAGTGGGGCTTCTTCCCACGGTGTTAAGCGCTAAACGCACTAGGATAATACTTGCGGTGTTTTGAATACTACTCGGAATCAAACCCTTGGCCATTGTGGGCACATGAAAGGACCGTCTCATTTTCGGTTGAAGTTGATACCGCAATTAGACTAATGGTGAGATTTCATCGACATACTCATGTGTAAATTGCAGTGAGAAACCAGATGAGATACAGCTGCTCTTGTTCTGATACAGCCGCTCTTGGTTTTATCTTCGACTGTGTAAATGAGAAGTCAAGGGTCTTTCTGCTCACCACTAATGGTGGCTTATAGATTGTAGTTTAGCACAAACGGGACACTCACCAGAAGCCTACATTTGTAACCCTGACTGCGCCCAATTGAGTTGATCCCATTTCATCACAAAAACAAAGTCGCCCATCTGTGCCGGTGGCGCCGTTTGCCGGCCCGCCCCTTTCCCACGCTTCTTGGACAATCCGACAGTGGTTCTGCAACGTTCTTAATTCCCTTCCCTGTGTCACGTACCACCGTAACTAGAGTAACGCAATCCATATCAGTGTGAATAAAGTAACGGTGGGAACACAACAGGGCTTATGTGGTTTTAAACAAACTTAAGTGTTATTTGACAGCTGTTGTTGTAGACAGGAGCCTGCAAACTGATGCTGGTTTGCCGCCCCGTATCACCGGCAGAGCCGATTTTAGAAACTCAAAGAACGTGTGATGACTGAATTTTCCCCTTCATTGTCCCACAGAGCTTCTTTAAACAGCCCAGCGAGGCGATGGATCCCAAGAGGAAAACACTTCAGGTCCTCCAGCCTTCTGCTGCCAACAAGAATATGGGGAAGATATCACGGGTATGTGCTAATGTCTAACTGTAGAGCGAGGACTTGCTGTGCGTCGAGTGAAGTTGGTGACAACGCTCATTCTCGCATGGCGTGCTTTTGCTTGTTCACAGGTGGGGACCATCATTCCCAAAAGGAAACAATGGGCTGCGGAGCAGGAGAAGGGATCAAAGCGGGCGAAGGCTGAAGTCAAATCCACCCAGACTGAAGAATCGCCAGAAGGCCTCTCAAATGAAGCCTACGAGCTGATGGTCAAAGGTGGGCGTGGAAGTTTTGTGCTCGTCACGGCACATCTGCTGATTCTTGGGTCATCTCTATTGCATTGACTATTTGGTTTTCTAACCAGTCTCTCTCTGTCCCTGCACTGATTTTCAGAAACGCCCCCCTCCACGTACTGGAAAGAAGTGGCGGATGAGCGCAGAAAAGCCCTGTACAATGTCCTCCAGGAAAACGAGAAGGTGGGTTAATCACTGAGCCTTCGTGCTAATGTTTGGCTGTCGGGCGAGCCGTTCCCACGCTCCCCGCGAGTTCCTTGAGCAATCCGATGCTAAAGTGTTTGGTTGCGTTTTCCGTCACGGCTTGCTCAATGTAAAGGCTGCTTGATGGATGTGTTTTTGTTTTGCCACCGGTGTAGCGCGAGTTGTACTTGGTACACAGTGATGCCGTGAAAAAACGGATGTGACTATATTTAAAAACTGTACATTTAGGGCATTTAGCCAACGCTTTTATCCAAAGTGACTTGCAAAGAGTGCATTTGTCATAAGAAGGTGAAACTTCATTGCTGCTAATACAGTAAGAAAGTCACCAGAACATGTTTCAACAAGTACATGCCATGTTTACAGTATTAAAGTATATAAGATGTGTAGTCTGTGGGGAGAAATGCTACACGCACGCACACACACAAGCTGAGCTTTTAATTTATGTTTTGCTAAATTTAAGTGTTGCATGGTAGTTGCCATGGCCACAATTGGTACATTTCTTGGTGTTTAACTTGGCACATGCTTTGTTATGCTGTCAAATAAATAATTTATTGTCACCCATGACAGCTCCACAAAGACATTGAGGCCAGAGACGAGCAGATATGCCAGCTGAAGACTGAGAATGAGGAACTGCAGGAACTTGCACAACATGTACAATACATGGCTGACATGATTGAGGTAGGCATGCTCTGTCGTCTTTAGACGTTTAATTAAATTGCCATCATCTTGTGATGGTGTTTTATTTTTATTATGACATGCTTGACAATGAACTAATGGAAAACACTATGGACCACAAATCCATTTCTACATTTAGTTGCCATATCCACTAATTGGTACTTTGGTCCATTTGCTTTAAATTATACAGTCCGAAAGTGTTGGTTACTTCTGGGCAAGTGTACTGAGAGTCTTGGTGCAATAGTTTGTCATGCAGTGTTTGCAGACAATTGCCTGTGCTGCATTGGGAATGATGGGCTGGGTGTGTGGTTATGGATTTGTGGCAGCGGTGTAATTGGACTCTTCCTATTTATAGAGGCTCACTGGAAAGGCCCCCGAGAACGCTGAGGAGCTGAGGGAGATAGCCCTTGGTGTGGATGAGGAGGACTCTGAAGCAGCAGAGGAGGAGGAGGAGGAGGAAGGTGACGAGTCTCTGGTTGAAGAGGCAGACTGGTGTAGTGACAGCGAGGCAGAAAACGAGTCCTCGGAATCTGAAGAAGCCAAACCTTCAAATGGATAAACCGCTGGAACGGTGAAACTACAAGATTTATCCTTTTTGCTGGGTTGTTATTATTTTTTTTTTGTCAGAGCTTCGTGCTTTATGCTACATTTTAACATGGCCCCCCTCATTTGTAACCGAACATGGATGTCATATCTGAATGTCTGGGCTGTGAAATGTAAACTTTATGACCGCTGAAGTCGCAGATTGGGCTTTTTGTTTAGTGTTCTTTAGGACTAGGCAACTATACGCAGTTACATTACATGCTTGTGTACATATTTCTCAATTGCACTGTAAAATAAACCTTTTTTTAAAAAAGAGAACCCAAAACATTTGTTCCTGGCTTTACTTTACCAATGCTTCATGTGGCCCAGTAAGTGCTCCTTGTTTGGGTTCCCTCATACTTTGTCGTGGGTAACTGTTTGTGGGGGCCAGAAACCCAGCAGGCAGAGCAGCTCGCGGGCATGGTTCTTGGGCCAGCAGCGCCAGTCCTCAGCCTCCAGCGCCTCCAGGCTCTCTCTGAGGCTGGAGGCTGCCTGAGGCGCCACCGCGGGGATGTTTTTGTAGCACAGGATGTTGAGGAGGTAGCAGCACCACAGCTTGGCTTTGGTGGACAACGGATACGCCGGCGTGATCCGCACCTGCGTAATGCAACACTACAGTGAACTGGACCCTGAAACGCAATTGGCCCGAGGCACTTATTTATAGTCTGGGGACTGGTCCTCTAATGGTGAACATGCCCATTTTGAATTAATGTGTAGAACGGTGGGCATGGTTTACTGTTAACACTAGCGTTACATAATGTTCAGTTGTACCTCTAATATTTCGTTGAGTCCAGCACCATAAGCTGCGTGTACGTTTTTGACGTGGCAGTAGCACATGCTGGTAAGCGCCTGCAGAATGACGACGGCCTGGTCCTCGGTCAGCTCTCGAATGTAGAGCAAGTGCACTACAGCTGGGATGAACTTTGCCGCGACTGATGCACCTTTATAACCGCCTGAGGACGTAGCTATGTTTAAGATGTATTCGTCGTACATTAAATGGATTCGAGTCCGAGGTCTCCCTATATGGACTTGAATTGCATAATGTAGACCTACATGCTTTTTAAAAGTCGACTTTGTAATGTAGCCTAATGTAAACAATATGTAAATTCTGACTAACGTGGTGTCAGACGTTAGCATTGCTCATATAAAGGCGGTGCAGTGTGTCACAGGTGATATTTATTTACTCAACTCAATGTATTGTAGATATTGTTTTTTTACTACGCCATTCCTCGTTACGTGGTGGTGGTTCTCACCTGAGTAGGCCATTATTCCCAGGCTCTCCACTGCCTCAACCCGCGCAGAGAGAGGCGCGTCTGCGTCCATCACCTCCTGTCCGGCGCCGTCCATTTTGATCCTGTGATGATCCGCGCCCCTGACGAGCGTCTCCTCCGCAGGGGGGAACAGGCGCCGCTTGATGTGGTTGTTGTAAAATGATGTTAACCACGTAAACATGGCCGAATCTCTTCTGTGTGTGTGTGTGTGTGTGTGTGTGTGTGTGTGTGTGTGTGTGTGTGTGTGTGTTTGTTTTGTTTTTTGAATCCGGTATACTTTTGAACACCAAAAACAACATTGTAAGAACCAATAATTAGAAGACGTAATGGCAGCCGAAGGCGATTGGGAGTCGAAACAAATCATTCGAGTTGTGTTTTTGTTTTGAATAAATTATTGATTTTTTTGTTTTTGTGTGCGTGAAACTTACTTGATATTCTATTGCAGACTAACCGTTTTAGTCACCGTTTAATAAAAGGGGTAAGCCACTCGAGGGCGTTATTGACAGTGATTTTAGAACAGTTTAAATCACTGCTTATTCGTGGCTCATTGCTTAATTAAACAAACGATTCTAAAAATCAAACTCGACAACACGAGAGAAACGTGTTTTCCAAACAGAAGATGAAACCATGATCAAATATTTCTTTTCATAATTATGCAAAAATAAAACTTTATTGCAACTTTCAATGAGCAGATGAAATACTGTGGAGCGGGATGGAGTAAAGTATGACACAGCTAATGCAGCGACCACCGAAGCTATTGACTACAGAAAAAAAAAAAACGGAGTCAATATGTAAATGTTTTGCCAACATGTGCTTTTTGACTTGAAATGGAAAAAGATTAATGTGTAACACTGGTCAACAGATAAAAGGTCACTGATTAAAATATTAACAGAGGAATTACACGTGTGGGTACAATGGATCACATTACATTGAAACATTGTAATGCTCTTCACCTCAAAATAAAACATAATATGTTTTGCACAAGGGGCCAAACCCCAGCATAGAAAATAAACTAAGAGTCTTCAGTTTTTAAAAAAAAAA
>OMKI01036345.1:11042-27893 GCA_900302315.1 Phycis blennoides
TATTATATTACTATAATGGCTACTCACCGACTTGTCACGCGACATCTTCTTATAGACGACATGTTTAGGACTCATGATGACCTGAACACACACACACACACACACACACTCCGTCTTTGCAATATAGAGATACAGAGTTGGCAGTTATTATGGCGGGATGTGCCGCTAGATGGGTGCTGCTGTCCCGCGCGCGCGCGCGGAGGACACATTTTAATTAAAAGACAGTCGGGCTGCCAGCCGCTCAGATGATGAACTGCCATTGTGCGGCGGTGTCGACGCAAATGTTTCTGATAAGCAAAACGCACGCACGGATCAAAGGCTCTAAGCTTCTCAATTTCCCCTCTCTCCGCTCCAGCGTGTCGTCACCCCCCCCCCTCACCATGCCCCCACCCCCCGCACACACACTCATCGTCTTCTCTTAAATGTTCTGAAACACAAACGCTAAATCCTCTTTTATAACCTCGGGTGAGGGGGTCACCGCCGCTGCGGGGTATGCCTATAATTGCGCATTAATATTCGACTCGACTCCGCGAGTCTTAACTTGACATTTCTTTATAAATTGACACGAAATAAAACAAATGAAGTGTTGTAGCCATTCTCCGTCTAGAATCGACGGTTCGACTTGTTGTTACTCAGCCTAAACTACAGACAAAAAAAACCCTGTTCTGCAATCTAAAACAACGAAAGCAATTAAACAGAGATGCTATATTAATATAATTGATAATAATATTCATCATCATCATAATAATAGTCACATATACATTGATGTTTGTTTTAAGCACATTATGTCAAGGTGTAGCACACATGTTGCATACTATTATTATTAATAATGACAAAATGAATTATAATACCTAATAATAATGAAATAATAACAACATTAATAACAATAATCAAAACATTAAGAAGAACAACAATAATGATGATTATATCATAATAACAACAACAACAATAATAATAATAATAATAATAATAATAATAATAATAATAATAATAATAATAATAATAATAATAATAATGATGATGATGATAATAATAATAGGGGTAATAGGCTAATAATTCTAATAATGATCGGCTAAACATAATTTTGACTATTTGTTGTATTAGCGTTGTTAATAATATTAAAGGCCATCGTTATTAGGACATCACTGTTTTGCGGGACGCAGTGCGAGGCAGGAAGGGAAGGTTAATCCGAGTTAAAAGGCTGGCTGATGACTGTGTTATCTGGACCAAACATTTGGCCATCCCTCGTTTCCAACGCCACACTGCGAGAGAGCCCAGAAGGGGTTGCCCACTGTCGCACCGCGAGGGACGTGTCGCACGGAGGCCTGACACACCTTAGCCCCGCCCACAGAGAGGACGTCCATCGGGGGTTCTCCGTGCAACCGTGTTAGAATTTGAATGAATATGTGCATAGGTGGCTATGAAATAAACCCACCTGTTTTAGGAATGTCTTTCTCTAATTTACTGTTTATTTTAGCAGGTCTAGTTCACTACAGTCTACAAACATTCCTTAACCTTTAGAGTTGGCTCTATTACAGAACGAATATTGACTTCGGTTTGATTTTCCTATAGCTATATATAGATATATAAATATATCATAAGGATTTAATATCTTGCCTGCCTCTGCTTAATTGGCGTCCCACCTTCTCCCATCGCCACACACCCTTCACCCGGCACGTGTCATTTTAAATCAGATAATCCACCTAATTTGCTCAAGTGCCTAATGGTCTTTATTATAAATAGAAAGGCTCTTAACCTTATGTCGCGGCGGGGTTTACGGTCTATTCTTGTATAACCATATACACACATTTATATATGCTTTAGGCACCTCCAATATAATTCAAATCAAGATACAAACAAGGAAAATATGGTCAGGCCCAGGTGTGCTGGGTGACGATTTCTCGAACGCAATATGATGGCCACCTTTGAGCGATATACATATTGATATCAATAAATCAAGATTAATTCCCGCGGCTGCCACTTGGGCACGTATTTTGTATTCCATTTCCAAAAACACCCAAAGCAGCAGCAGAGCGACTTGTACGGAGCCATTTACACGAGGCCTCCACGTCGGACTCCCTGACTGCCAAACGCTTCAGGTTTTTTTTTGCTTTTTTTAACACATTAAAAGCCCTAGCGTGTCTAAGCCAAGCTGCTCCAAACGGCAACCCTCAGACCCATCAGCCGCTCCCGTCTCACACGGGCGCGGCTACCGCTGAGACGAGACAGCGGGACGACTCTGCCCACGACGCTTTTAACACGCAGATCCATCGGCCTGCTCTCATGAACCAGAAAGAAAAAACATATATAAAGTCAATATATAGGGCCTACAATCTAAACAACGACGGAGATGGTTTTCCCCCTAACATCATACAGATTTGCGCCCCGGGGTGCAGCAGCAGCAGCAGCAGCGGCGAAGTGAGCCGTTTTAGAGATGAAAGTGGAGAGAAATAAAAGAGGCTCATTTTAATCTGCCCTAAACCCCTTCAACACAACGTATGTGCTCGAACGTGTGAGAGTGAGCGCTGATGGGGGATAAATACGTTTCCCCACCATCGCTGGGAGCTATTACAAGCCCTCTCCGGCAGACACCGGTTCCATTAGCAGCTGTAATAAGTATTAACGTTATTAAAAGGCCCGGGCGATCACACGAAACAAGCGCCCAGAGAGCCACTCTTTCTGAGGAATGTTCAAAAAAGGGGACGTTTGATATCCCGGGTGACAACACAAAGTGAGTGTAGGCCCACACTGCACTTTTTTTTTAATAGGCGACATAAAGAATAGCAGTGGGAAGAATTTCTCAGACGCTTGTAGGCCCACGGATTGTACCATCGGGGCCGCATTTAAATGCGTAATGGTTCCCAGACATATTCTGGAGAAATGTGATCACCGGTCTTAAAATAACAATACAGTAGGGCTTATGTCTACAATTATCCTAACCTAAACACACAAACGACAAGTAAGTTAAATTCTGAATAGTGAAATTCCATTCCTTAAAATGGACCCTATAAATTACCGTTGCTTGTATTAGGCCTAATTTAATTTGTTACAATATTAAACAAATTAAACATAAATAAATGTGCTCTCATAACCTGGCTGTGGATTGACGGATCGGATCAAACGACTCAATAAGCTGGCCTAGGATATAAATAGCATCGCTTTTTGGAACACAAAAACGCAACTGAGACGGACGGACGGTCTTTTGTGCGGCAAATAACACAAACAATGATCTACAGGCCTGTACAATGTCTAACGATTGGATGCACAGCCGACAACGTGGGACTTATTTCGAAAGCATGAATCGAATACAATACATTTAAAATAAATATATACCACGCAGAACGCAGCCTCCATTAATGTTTTTCCTTGCTGACTTCCAACACATGCCAAAAAGCTTTCCTCTATCAGCCGTGTCGTCTGCTCCATTGTTCTAACAACTGACCCTGAACTTTGTTGTCATCAGCTGCCGGTAACTGACAGCCCAACTGATCGCTCCCGTCGGTCCGCTGTCACTCCCGGGGTCCCAGGGACCGTTTAACTGGAGCCGCGAGAGTTTGTTCTGCAAATTGCTTACAGAGCCCCGTGCGCAAACACATCAAAGCTCGCGATAAATAATGAAGCAGGGCCGAGGTTCTCTCGTGGGACCGGAGCTTACAGCCTAATAGAAGAAGTGTCGACCATATAAAAAAAAAAAAAGAAAACACCACCGGTTGGAGCAAGAACCCAGACCATGTTGTTGCTTCACCATCAATGCCATTCAACCCCCATTTTTTTTTTTTTTTTAAAGGTCACCAGTTCTCATTTGCAATAGCAATTTCACAGCCGATTTACACAACAGCGGCGCAGCCGTACGCACACACACAACAGGGTCCACCCGCGGGCCCGCGGAGCGTGGGGGGGGGGGGTTCCCTACCTTTGTCGCCTAGAATGCCGTCGATGCTATGTTTAGTGTTCTTCTCTCCGTCCTCGTCTTTTTTATCACATTCGTCTTCGTCTTCTTTCTTCCCGAATCGAGCCCGAAGCACTCGGCTTATTGAACTCACTGAAAGATAATAATAATAGACCGAATTGTCCTAATTATGTCTTCAGTAACGACTGGCCTCATTGAAAAAAAAAAAAAAAGTTCTGACCTCATCGAGTGGGAAATTAGAGACGATTTTGGAGTATGGTCAACATATTTGCATATAGGCCTATTATTATTATTATTATTATTATTATTATTATTATTATTATTATTATTATTATTATTATTATTATCATCATCTTCTTCACTATTGCTAAAGAGAAAATAAGGTGGTATTTAAAGAAAGATAGCTTACCAGAGGAAGCCTCACCTGAAGGGACCGAGCTCCGGTCGCACACCCCGTCCTTGAGCAGCTTATCCCGGATCTCCCAGCTGAACATGCCGGGGTTGTCCCGCTTGTACTCCTCGATCCGCTTCTCCACGTCCGGCGTCGCTACTTGCTGTTGGAGCCAAGAGGACAAAGTGATATTAAAATGAAAAATATGTGGAACGATTGATGTCATATAAAAAGTTAAGATTAAAAATAGAAAAGGAATGAAATTATGTCATCGTGAAAAACAAAATGCAGAAAAGGTGTTAATATTAATTCATATTATTTGGTCCATTGTAACACATAAAAGGTCTAATGTAAAATTCATAGGCCTAATAATAATTGTACAACAATAACGCATATGATAATAATAATTCAAGGCTAATAATATTAATAATACCAATACTATTTCATATTTCAATAAAATCACTATTTCAATAATAGCATAAATCAATACAACATTAGAAAAATTATAATAAATAATAATAACAACACTATGATTTTACTTTTCATTAAGCCATATCCTTACCCTTGGCTTGCTACCCCCTATGGCCCCGGGCCTGATGGACCCAGTCTCCTGGTAGCGACACAGGATCTTGGACACGCAGCCGTGGGACACGCGGAGCTGCCTGGAGATGACGCAGGGCCGGATCCCGTGGTGGGCCATCTCCACTATCTTGTGGCGGATGTGGTTGGGCAGCGGCCGGCCATTGATGAACACCCCGCCGAGCTGGTTCACTCGACCCTGACCTAGGGGTGTTGAGACTGCGCACGCGCGCGCGCGCGCACACACACACACACACACACACACACACACACACACACACACACACACACACACACACACACACACACACAGGGCCCATAGTAAGTGAACACCCGCTGGCACCGTGTCGGCAACACACGTTAGTCTCAATGCCACCTAGCAGTGCTAGTGGAGCTGTTTGCGCCATGTTTGGAATGCGTCTCCACTAACGAGCAGGTTGTCAACACCCCAGACAACTGCTTGGTTAAGATATTATCACTCATAACTTCATAAAGCATAATTTACGCCAAGTGTCCGAAGTGATTTTTTTTTTTTTACTGTTTTTAAAATATTTCAGGCCTAGATGTGCATACAGATTGTTCAATTAAAGGATAATTCTGCAAATGAAAAAGATACGTTTAAGGAGAATTATTTCAGGCCTGTATTTTGTTTAATTGCATTTAAATTTAAAATTAGGCCTTTGCAACTAGGCCGTTATAAAACAGAACTGCGTTGTGTAACATTATTAAAATAATATTTACTTGATAATGTCATTCGTTGCGTTACTGAGATTCATAAAATACATCTAGACAAAAACAACACCAATAACAGACGCAGAGGGAACTCGCCCTGCACAGCGGAGACCCGAGTCTCCCATCAAGACACAAGAGGCTACTTGTAGTATTATTCAACACCACGCTGTCCAAATACGATCCTAATCCTTTCTATATTCCATTTGTTTAACTCTGTATTTTATTTTCCATTTCAGCTCCACTTCAAGTAATCCGGAATATGTTGATGGTGGGTTTATACATAAAGGCCACTTGAGCACGAAGTGCAGTCCAGTTCTTATCCAGTGCTCATAAAACCACATTCTATTCCAAAGATATAATGATGACAATATCAATTCAATAAATTATTTATGTCTAGAAAATGTCTAATTTGAGCGTGCCCTGTTTAAACTATATATCGGTTTGAAGAAAAAAAAAAAAAAAACATTTAGAAAATGCAAGATTTCTTGAGTCTATCCTGTAAACAATTTTCGTGAAGCCGCAGCAGAAGCACTATAGGGCAAACTCGACTTGGAATCCAGACCGTCCTCCTACCTTCCAGTGGGAAGCCCGTGCGTGGATAGTTCTGTCCAGGCGCGGGACGCATCATTCGTTGCACCGTTCCTGGCAAACACGACATTCTACCGTTAAAACACCACCCAGGACACAGGGGGCCGACGTCAGCGGGCTAAGTAAGTGTCCGCCGCACCTTTCTGGGTCAACTGTTTTGAAAAGGCAGAACGAACAAAAAAAAAACCCGATCTCGCAGTCCAACAAAACGAAAAAGTTATATTCAAATTTGCATCCAAACCAAAAAAATATATAAAAACCTCGACGAAAAAAGCCACTCCAAAACGTATGAAGAAAATAACGAAATATTGGACACGTATACGTCTGGACCGAGGGTCAGAAAAAGCAGAAATGCAAACAAGCAGCCGTGCGTGTCGGATGTAAAGGCTGAGGGGTGGGTGTGTGTGGGGGGTGGTGGGGTAGGGAATAGGGGGGCGTCCGATACAATCTCTAGTGGGTGAAGAAGCGGTCACCTGATTCTTCGCCGCGTTTTCTCGTAAAAAGTCCCGAGATAGTTTTGTATGACAAGTCCGCTCGTAGCTACACGGGAGTTGGAAGAGGAGGAGAAGTTTGGGCATATCCAAGGGTGGGAGGAGGAGGAGGAGGCCGCCGAGTCGCGCTCACTGATAGGCTCGTGGGGTTTTTGTGTTATTCATGAGGGGAAGACGACTCGGCCAAGTTAACGCAGCGCCCGGCCCCCACCCTATCCACAAGGAGGCGTTTTTGCGTGCGCGTTTTGCGCGCGGAGACGCTTTTGGGAACGAAACGCGGTTTGCGCGCACCCAAAAGCGCTTTTCTTCCCAAAAGCATCCATTGCAGGGACATTTTTAATTAGGTTATAGCCCAAGGTTCGTTTTAATCTCTCAATTTAAAGGCCTACAGCTTGCTATACAGAACAAGCATGATTCTTATATGAGAAAGACACATATTTCAACATTTCCCAAAAATAATTCTGGGAATATGACCAAAGGCCTTGTGTGATGGATCACTGCTGGAAAGTAAAGACTCCCCCCAAAATGTATGATTATATTATGGTAATATTTTCAATGAATTCACTTCGGATATAACAAGACATCTATAATGCGAAACAATTTTTGGTAGAATGTTGCCATTTCAGAAATATTTTTTGCCTCGACAGAAATGATAAAAGCAGACAATTTTGTATTTGATTGGGATAGCGTCCCTGTTCTGTCTGTAGCTTATAATATTATATTTTATTCAGAGCATCACTGACAATCAACACTTTATATGTAGCCGATACGTTCACCTGAAGCGACCAGGACAAGGACATCGTTCTCTTATGGTCTCCTCATGGGCCTTGGGATTCGAACCTGGCACCACCTGGTATCAGGCCTATGAGGTGTGCGTCTTTTTGACAGCCCACGATACCCTTGTTATCATGACGCAGGTGGGCCTATAGGTGGTGTTGATGTCACCTGCCTTCACCCGGGGGCTAGGATAACCTCGATTCCTATCATCTATGACCTACTTTCCCTTACCGCTACACAGGCCTTAAACGTTACTTTGATCAGGTCACCATGGAGCAGAATTGAGGAAAGGGTATGCGACCGCCATGTTTTCTTTGGGGGTTAATAGAATTCACCACTAGAGGACAACAGACAACAAACTAACAATGAGTTGGTTCCCATTCTTTCTGGCCATGCAAATCGTTATTTCACGAAAATACATCTGACACAAAAATACAGTGATTTATTTAGCTAATGCTCCTTTATAAATTAGTCCTACTGCTTTATAAACGCGCAAAATTGTTCACCCACACCATTTACGCACAATGCCAAGGATCATACACAATAGGAAAGGCTAGCGATAAACACTTATAACCAGTATTTGGACCAATCCGTGTTCATGAATATGAATTAGGTGCGGAAATATCATTTGTAGACGAGAAGTTGTTTGTTAAATAGCATAGTGCTGACACCAAGAATGACAACAAACAACCCATTAAGGTCCACAACATTTCACAACAAGTGACACTAATAATAGGCCAATTTAGTAAATATTCCACTCATTATACTTGGGATTCAGGCTACATAGCGGTATCACAGCGTGCCAAATACAATATAAAGTTAAATCAGTGTTTTGTTTTGTTTTTTGTAAATTCAGACGGACGTTCGGATAGCTGTGAGGAAGAGGAGGATAGCTACGAAGGAACGGCAGGTGTGTGCGTTTGTGTATGCGCGTGTGCGTGTGCGTATGTGTATGCGTGTGTGCGTGTGCGCGTGTGCGTTGCGGCCGGGGATCGGAGAGGCCGCGTATAGCCAGTGAGGACGCGGCGTCGCGGCGCGGCAGCGGTTCCAGCTGGAAGCGGTTAGAGGCGCTAAATCACCGCGGCGTCTGGTTGACACCGCGTCACCATTCATCACACCCAGCAAGAGGAAGGAATGTGTGTGATGTGAAAACCACCACGACGTCCGCTAAATCACTTTACAATCCACCTGTGCGTCCATGCTCTCGCTCTCTCCTCTCCAACAGACGCGGTATGGAGGCCTGTCCGTTATAATGGCTCCGATACACATGACGGATGAGAATATATAGGAACATACCGATTTATGAAGGAGATGTTATATTTAAAATTTTACCCCCAATAGGCCTGCGTGAGAGTAGGGAACTAGGATAGACACTATAAGGAACACGATATTGACACATCGACATTTGTACACATGAGGAAAGCAGCTGCAGCTCACCTTGAGCAGCTCGACTGCTTAGATAAATGATTGATGACGTCTAAACAGGTTGGTGTAGCGCCATCTGTGTGAATGTTTCTGCTCTGAAACTCGTCTTCCCAACATGTTCCTAACCCCTCCTCCCCCTTATCCTAATTTGTCTCCCCCTCCACTCTCACATATATACTCCTCCTCTCCCACCTCCTTCTCTTCCTCTCCCTCGTAGAGTTGTAATACTCAAGACCGGTCTCGGTCTCGAGACCACTTTTACGTGGTCTTGGTCTTGTCTTGGACTCGACTGTATTTGGTCTCGGTCTTGTCTTGGTCTCGGACATAGAGGTCTGGAGGGGGTTTGTGCATAAACCAAGCAGCGAGCTCATGCTCATCACAAAACCTTATATATGACGCAGCACTCGTATACTAGGCGCCAAATATGTTACATTGTATATATTTTCCTAATGGCTGCGCCATTGTTCATGTATTGGTGTAACTTAAACAGGTCTGGGTTTTTTTTCCGGTCTCGACTTGGTCTCGGTCTTGGTCTCGACTTGGTCTCGGTCTCGGTTTAGGCGGTCTTGACTACAACTCTACTCCCTTCGTCCTTCTCCTCTCCTCTCCGTTGTCTTCCTCTTCTCCTCCTCTATCCTCTTCTCTTGCTGCACCTCCTCCTTCTCCAACCCCTCTCCTCCACCTCCTACCCCTCTCATCTTTCTCCTCCACCCTCTCCTGCCCGCTTCCTCCTTCCCCACACCCTCTCCTCCCCCTTCTCTCACCCTCCTTCTATCCTGAGCCACCTCCTCTGTCCTGAGGAGGAACTGAGGTGTAGTGGTTCAGCACTCGTTCTGATCTCCAGGTGGCCTGGTGTTGAGTAGATACTCTTTAACTACTGAAAGGTTCTTCAGGTCCTGATGAGAATTTCTTATTTTGATACATAGGCTTAAGTACAAAAGCATTTTGTTGGCCATGTATTCTGGCCATGTACACTTACACTTAGAATATGTTGCAGTGAAAACAGGTGGTCGAGATTCAGATTTTTGAAGCACATCTGACCAACAGCAAAGCTTGTCAACATGAGGATGAATACAGTGAAGGGCACTGGAGTGAAAAGAGGCAATTGAGATTCTGCAGACGATAAATACACTTACTGTCACTTGAAATATGCTAGAGTGAAAAAGGGCTATTGAGATTCTTATGTTTGAGCCCCATTTAGAGAGAAAGAGCCAACTCCCAGCCTGTCATAATTAAACTAACAACATATAATTGATAATTGACATGTAATTGGAAATTTGCCACATGGCAAGAATTGATTGAGGCCTAAAAAAAACATTGATGTTGCTCTTTGACTGGCACACGCATAAAGCCAACAAGCTTTGACCAATCTCATAAAATAAACTCAAATTAGGCCCCTTGCAAACTCATTATTTAAGGTAGGGTTACTAAAAAATGCAGTTCAGTGTTTATACTGGCTTGCACAGAGTACTCACAACCCTTCATGTGTCATTTGGACAATCCTCCAAAAACTGGCCAGTTCTAATGATCAGGATTTCAATGGATTTTAAAGCAGGATTTCCTTCATTATTAGACCTGCATTCTCTACCTCTCCCAATAAGACGAGAAAAGACACTGAACACATCAGACTCGGACTCAACACAGCAAGCAGGTACGCTGAACCTCTTTCACGAGCAGGTTTCACGGAAGATGTGGTCCTGTCAAATATTTACCATAAGACATGATGTGACTTTAACTCGGGGGGGGGGGGGGTTGTACACCCCCTCACCCCCACCCCCACCCCCACCCTCACCCCTCCAATCATGTGATGGAGCGGCTCGTTGTCTTGGGGATAATCGGTTCGATCAGCCTCGTCTTTGGGAAATGCTAAAGAGAAAGGCTTCTTTTCAAAGTGGCACTCACACATCACACATGCCGCCGCCATTGGTTTCACTTAATCAATGTGAATGACCGGACCCATGAAAGCTACAGATGCAGATCTGATGGCCCCTGGTGGCCCCATGTCACCAACCCCCGATCCCACACACCGCCACCCGCCACACACCCACCCGTGTCTGCTTTGGGGTTTACAGCTGGTCCCGTGAGCGTCAACATGTCTCAGCGATGACGCAAACAGATGTTCTTCCGTGCAGTTCGTGGCTGCACAAACAAAGAGGCAAGAAAGCCAAGATAGCCCAATAACAAGAGATGGAGAGAGTGCTGTGGAGGCTACTATTCACGAGTTAGTTGTGGCGTAGATGCCTGTATCCAAGGAGACTTAACACTGTAGTCAGACGCACGCCATTAGGTGACAAGGGGCTGACATCTCACCCAAGGATACCTACAAGTAGGCTGCAGAACACTGGGGCTGAAATCCATTACCTTTGGTTGCAAGTGAAACTCCCTAGCACCTTAGGTTGCTGTACATATGCTGTCGTCTTTTCTGGTCGATTTTAGATGCGTTTGGTTCGACGTAAACTTCTGCTCACTGACGTCATAAATACATTTTCTATTGCTTCTCAAACGTGCAACCGTTTGCCGATTAGGAAAAGGACCTTTATGACCCTGAAATAGGGTGACCAGATTTCTCCACCAAAAACCGAGACACTTTGCATGTGACAATAATGCGTGTGCACGTGACCATAATGTGTGTGCACGTGACCATAATGCACGTGCACATGACCGTAACGCATGTGTGCGCGCACACACACGCACCCCATGACATGAATGAATGTCGGACTTTGAAAGTGGGAATGATCAAGACAGCATGTTTGCAGACACACACGCACACCCACGAAAACTCGCTGTATAACTTTATTGCTATGATATAATAATGCTGTATAACTTTATTGTGCTATAATAAGATAATGTAGGCTGTGCTGGCGCTGTGCCGGGGCAGTGTCATATTGTATCGTGAAAACCGGGACACTTTAGCGTCCCGACGTGCTTCTGTCGGGACTCGGGACACAAGACTCAAAACCGGGACGTCTGGTCACCCTACCCTGAAAGACGGGGAATGAAACCTCGGCTTGTTGAGAAAACATGCTGGTTTAGAGCATTAACACCGACCTCAATCCCAGCTATTCATTTATTTTGCACGTTGACTGGGGTGTTTTGTACTTGGTCAGAGCAAATTATAGTGCAACACTGTCCACTGTTTCGTTTTTTTTATGCCTCTCCGTCAGAAAGTCTCACTAAACAAGTGAAACATAAACGTTAGCTCAAACTCTAATCTAATTTCCAGTGGAGAGAAAGATTCCCTTACAATTTAAACATCCACTGGAGAGAAATGGGGAACAGTTGGGGTTTTGGCCACCATGGCCAACCCCCCAGTAATCAAGATTATGAGTCAGCATTGGATACAGAGATGGTGCATAATCTCTGTTACTTTTCAGATACTGTTCAGCTGATTGTATTGTGCACTCACACATCTGCCCAACATCGTTGAGTGACGTGACAACAACGGCATCATATCCGTTTGGGCTAACGTGGGGAGCTACAAAAGCATCTTTGATTGCGTAACGTTGAATATATTTAGGTGTTCAGAATAGACAGGTGTTAAGAAGTCCCTGATGTGGTGCCCTCTTGGCATCGGCCATTTTGTGTGGGTCAAAATGGCCGATGCCCAAACAATGCTGCAGTATAATTTGTAATGTAAAAAGTATCCTTGTACATTTCTATAGCTCTGAACGGTTACTGGATTGGAGGAGGATTTGAAAACCACACATTTTCCATTCTTGAATCACTCATAAATAAACCATGAAAACAAGTCCATGATTTCTATCAAAAGGCTGGCCTTGTAAACATAGATAATTTCTTATGCTGGGGTATTTTTGTGCTTTTTGGTGGCTTGGTATTGGGCCATCAAAGCATCGCTAACTTGTTTTTCACAGACGATTACCGCGAGAACAGACGGTCTCACACGCCAACAGAGCATGGGACCTCCATGGGACACCTCTGGTATCAATGTCGCCATTTTGTCTATCGAGCAACGCAGATCCACCATGCAAGATGCATTTCATTTGCTAAGTGGTGATCTGAAGTGCCTATTCATCGGCCGATTCTTCACAGGAGTAAAAGTGGACAGCGTGATGGTGTCTTCAGTCTGCGATACATTTGGCACAATGTTTGTATTATATGAAATATTAAAAAAGTGCAATTTAATGCTAACCACCGCGGCTGGCTAGCTACCTTGAAGACATGGCTGGCGCTAACGCCAATTGGCCATAGAGGGCCCCGGGGCCTGGGGTGAGACGAGAGTAAAAATAGTATTGCTCTCATTGTGTTGAGCAAGCTTGTTGGACGTAAGGGAATACATGTGATGAAGTTCATCCATCATTACTTATGCACACAATATAGATATGACGTTCAAGTGGCGTGGGTCCATTTGGTCTGGATGAACAAAACAAGGTCTCAGTCAAGGGGCAGAACACAGCAGAAATGTTGAAATGTTTTGTTGAAAAGCATGTGTGATGTTAGCGCGCTAACTTGCTAAGTATCCTAACATGCTAACTACAATAGCATGCTATGTTGTCGACGATGTGAAGTATGCTAAAATGCATGTCCCTCGAGGTCTCGCAGGTCGGGGAAAAGGGGACAGGGAGACAGAGTGTGCCCACCAGGGCGTAGTCACAGCCCTATTCAACATTATATGGCCCTAGTGCAGTTCTTATGTCAGACATCACTGCTAACGACGGTGCCATCGTCCAAGTAAAGTAAGTGAGTTCTCCATTGAACATGGGGGACGACAAACGGTTTTCATCAGGACTGTAATTGGTCTAGAAGCAGGTCCAAGGTTGTAGACGACATGAAGTCAATGTGTAGGCCGAGGCCTATCAGGGGCGGAACCTTCTGACACATCAACACACCTAATCATGTACTTAGGCCTATGTGAAAAGATACTTTCTATAAAAACATTTTTGTAGCACTAGTCCAGAGAAATGTAGGCCATTTTCAGGCTATGCAAACAGTTGTAGTTGACTAGAAAGTGGACACGGCACCATCTGTATTCAGTGCCAGTCATAATGTTTTGCCAATTGATAATCTCCACAGATCCAAATCACCACAGTGTACGTTCAATTTTCTTCAAACACAATCATCTGGACAGACCATTCCCATCAGTCTAGTCGCTGAAAGAAGGCCTTTGTGTCAACCGTGAACTCTGAAAGTGGACCGCCTGTGTCCCACTACAGTCCCCTTCTTGTGAGTACGTCTGTCATAACCCCGTCCCACTGAATGTGGACCTCGTTATAATGTTACATTCTAAACTTTGGTGTGGTCACCGCATACCAATCTGCACACTAATCTGCGGTCACCACGGCTTGTATTGGCGGTTGATTGCAACAAAACAGCTTCATTAGGCTTCCTTTAGCTCTGTTCACGAATGGTGTTCTGGCCTGTAATCGAAAGGGAAATGTATTGGCCTATAGAGAGAGGGAGAAGGGAAAGAAGACATACTAGGATCACTCTGCGATCATCACGCCGTGTGTAAACCGATGGGTGACGTCCGTATTTATTTATTTTTGCATCATGTCTGTGACTTGTCATCCCAACAACATACTGGTACATGATCTTATACATCGGGAAATTAACCTTGGAATGAATAGTAGGCATATGTATTTAAACGCGATATAACATTGAAACTTACACGTGCTTCAGTCATTTTAAAAGGTCCACTCGTTGAGTTGCATTAATCACTCACTTATCGTATATCTGACTACACCAACACTAACCCGACTAAAGACAACACGTATTTGTGATCGCATCATCTATGCAAAAAGCCATCAAATCTCAGCCAAGCAGCATCCCAATAACTCCAAACCAAGTCTGAATTATAAATGAACATTTATTATACGTTTGTCCTGCCATATTCATAGTTGTCGGTACAGTGTCGCCATCTTGTGGCCATATTGAAAATCTACAGAAAAATGCATACACCATATTAAGTATTATCGTCAACACACCATGGTTAAACTATACACAAAATTGCAGTCAGTGAAGGCATGGAAAAATAATTCCTTTGCTCCTCAGCATTCAAATAAATAAAAGGTTCATGGATGAGAATCCATCTCAGATTCCAGCCTTGGCGAAAGGCAATTCATAGTTGCTGAACACCTATTTAAAATGGTTGGCAGAACACTGGCCTGCTATGACGAGAACGTCAGTGTCATTGGCTTTGATGAGGACGCTTTTGCAGCCCTCCTCTATTGCCTGCCCTGAGTGTCAGCTTCCTCGTGACGACAGGGAGCCATTTTAGCCAGGCTTATGGGGGTGATTCCTGGCAACACCTTGTCCCAATGGCCGCGTTTGTGGCAGACATCTGGGCCACCTGGTCAGCCGGAAAAGTTGAAGATCTGCGTTTGATTGTAGCCGTCTCTGAGGAACTTCTGCCAGCGTGAGGCAGGGCTGTAGTACTCCAAGTCCGGTCTCGGACTCGAGTCCGGACTCAAGATGCGTTTTCTGTGGTCTCAGACTCGCTGGTATTTGGACTTGGACTTGTCTCGGTCTCTGCCACTGGTCTTGCCAAATAGTGGCTTTTGGTCTCGACCGAGTCTAGGTGTCTTTATTATGTTTAGAACACTGGCCCCTTGATAACCAACCACACACTACTTTATCTTTGCGCGCCCTGCATCTGCGTGCCCTGCTAACGTAACATTATTGTCATTCATTTTCATTCACACACACTGACAAACAAAGATGTCCGCCAATTCTGCCATAATAAAATATAGCGGAAGATAAAGGTAATGTGTTCTTGGACATATGAAATATATAATATATATTTCATGCTTGAATAGCTTTTTCTGTCCTAGACGCGGTCTTGACTCGGACTCTAATATTTTTGGACTCGGTCGTCTTGGACTCGAACCTCTTTGAACCTCGTCTTGACTTGGCCTCGACTAGTCCTGGTTTTGGACTCGTCTTGGACTCGACAAAGGTGGTCTTGACTACAGCCCTGGCGTGAGGTGATGTTACAGGTGCTCGTCACCCTGCCGCTGACACCACGTCCTCTCTTAGACCTCCTCTCAGCCTTTAGCCTTCATGGGTGGTCAACGTCAAATACAATGCCGGTCCGTTTGTACTTGGTGGAGTATGCCTGTATGGTGGGCAGAACATCCAACGCTGCATAGTCTTCAAATGTCTTTGATGTTCGTGGTGGCAGACCGTTGACAAATGCTGAACCGTCAATGAAGATGCTGGTTCCAGATCTGGCATCTTAACAAGGGTCTCAAGAATAGCAGCCAGCTGATATTTCTGACGGGTATGGAGCTTTCCACCATCACTCAAGACAGCAGGGAATGGACGGTTCTCACTGCGGAAAAAAATTGCCATGAGATGAACAGCTTAGAGAAATGCTGGTAGTCTTTCTCCATGACCTTCTCCTTCAAAGAGTCAGCAAAAAGTGGTTTGTGGTGGAAAAACTATTAATACATAAGGATCATATATATAGACAGTACATGATAGTCAGCCAACGGTGGTTTGTCCCTCGGCCTATAGAGCTGGAGCGCACCTGCAGACAGTGCTCTGGTCGGCAGGCAACGGCAGTTCGGCGATTCCTCCCTCTGCCCAGGTAAGCCCTGAACCTTCGTCGGTTGTCTACAGTGATGCTCGTTAAGTAGACTCCGCTTACTTCTCCAGGCTGTGTGTGTGTGTCAAGCAGGAATGAATGAGCGTCCTGTCAGAAACCAGCAGGTGAATTCAATGTATTTTCTACTGCATGACAGAAGAGATAATGAATGCTGGGGTCATGAGTAGTACCTGCTCAGAGTTATCCTTCATTGAACTCTGGCAAACTGCTCTGAGTGGACCAGAGGAGTCTACGCTTGCCTCTGTTGGAGGGCTGACCACACTGGGACATCTAGAGCTCCCCCAAATACCTGGAGAAAGACCATGAGCATTCAGTCAATATGTCAGTAAATCAATCATCCAAGCTGTACTCCAAGCAGTGTGTGAGGGCACAGGGTCTGGTTCTCTACTAGACC
>OMKI01036366.1:6661-23925 GCA_900302315.1 Phycis blennoides
GGGCGGGGGGGGGGGGGGGGGGGGGGGGGGCCCCACGTCAAGACCCGCTAACCAATCAAAACAGCCTTTAACAAAACGACCTGGTCGTGGAGACCCCCACGCACCTTGAGTCTGTGGTACTCCACGTCCGAGATGGTGGTGACGCGGATGAGCATGGCGTTCCTCTTGTCCACCACCTCCAGCTTCATGCCCACCTGGAAGCCGTGCGGGGGTCTCTGGGGAGGAGCAGAGCACACACACACACAGGGGAGGTCAGCGGAGGTCAAGTCAACTCCTCTCGATGGGTGTTTAACAGTGAGTGTGTCAACACTGCTGCACTTCAACCGCGAGACGGAACACCTACTGCGACAAGTTAATACCTGCATAAGCGCCCGTTTTTTTACTACAGCTACTGCTGACAACAGCACAATAATTAATGAACGTAACAAGAATATAAAGATATTTTGACAGTGTTATAAATTAACCTGGCAACGTGGCCACGCCTTCTAATGCCACTGCATAGGGAAGACACAGTTCATATCATAAGTGTGTGTGTGTGTGTGTGTGTGTGTGTGTGTGTGTGTGTGTGTGTGTGTGTGTGTGTGTGTGTGTGTGTGTGCGTGCATGCGTGTGCATGTGTGTGTGTGTGTGTGTTACCGGTTTGAAGGCCCGGGCGGGGGCGGCCTGTGTGCCTGTCTCCTCCAAGTACTTGTCCCAGGAGAAGCTCTTAGGGTGCTTGTACTCTGATAGGGGGGAGAGACAGCACACACCAGTCAGTCACTGAACACACACTCCACAACCTCCATCATGAACTGAGCCCAGCGTAATGGATCAGTACATTGGTACGACTGAATCTTCACTGTGAAGCATGCCATTAAACCAATAGCATTGACTGGCAAATGTACGTACTTCAAATGGTCTATAATGTTTCAATCTTTTTTTATTTGTACAATGCAAACGATGCATCTCTGTGAATACCGTCTGAGTCATTAACAGTGGTGAGATGTGACGCTCGTAACCAGAACTCCTCACCAGCAGGGGTGGTCAACGTGAGCTCAGCCTCTTCACAGAAGCCCACTGGATGGATGTATGGACTGCTGGCATCACACCTGCACACACAGTCACACAGTAAACACAATTATTTGTACCATGAAGCACAGTGTGAAATGTTGCCTACAGTACAATAAAGCATATCAGAATTTGACAATTTTCACTAATACACTATAATATCAATTTGAAAGAGATGTGAACGTGGCTGGTCAAAGACATAATCAACAAGGCCATTATGTGCTTTAACAAAATACACAACAAAACATTATGTATAAAACTAGTGTTACATAACAATGTGTGGTTTTATTAAACTGTTCAATTTCTAAGTTTGAAGAATGGAGCAGTTGAAAGGGATCGTTGCCAAACTTTATGCGACTTTATCCTCTGGGTCTACACGTACACACACACACGCACGCACGCACGCACACGCACAGCTCCCCCACTCACCAGTAGTCGTATGTGTCGTCCCAGTTGTCAAAGTGAATGAGGAGTCGGTTGTCAACGACAGCGGCAATGGTTGCCACGCAGATCAACGATGGGTTCTTTCTGTCGACGGCCTCCAGTTTCATCCCCGTGCGGAATCCAGAGGGAGTCACCGACTAGGACAAAATAAAATACAAATATTCAGATTTTATTTTGGTGCATGCAACACGCACGGAAGAACCATTTAGAGTCCGGTGTGAAGCATGATGCTTACCGTGTTGAGGCTCTTGAACAGGTGTTTGGGAGCCAGCTGACCTCTGCAGTTCTTCACATACATGCTCCAGTTGAACTCCCCATCCTTGCAACCTGGGGAATTGAACACAAGGGGTCTGTGAATGTGGCTACTCCACGGTCGTTTGTGGAGAGACGTGTGCACGCTAGGGCTAACAGCGTTTGTCCAATTCACAGACTGCGGCTGCCTCTTGGATTTGGTCCAACATGATTTCAGTTTTGAGCCAAAATAGTTTGACGCCTCGCCTCGTAACTAATAAAACCCTCCTCAGGAAATCACACGGGCCATGCCGCAGTACCAAGACCAGACGTCACGCGGGGACCCACCGGTAAACACTCCGTATGGGTGCTTACCTTTCGGCAGCAGCAGCTTGTGTCCCATCTTCTCACACCAGCCGGCTGGCTTGATGTCCCAGGAGTCCGCGTTGACCCAGAAGTCATAGCACTCTGGGTAGCCATCAAAGTGCAGCCTTATCCTGTAGCCCTGGATCTGAGGAGAGAGGGTGCGTATACAGTATATTATACATATATTATACATATAATATATTATACAGTATATTATACATATATATATATATATATACATACATACATACATACTGTAGATCATTGACAATGATAGTATGTGTTCAGTATGGTGTTTTTTGCTGTGCGCGCTTGGCTGACCGTACCTCAGCGACCGTGAGCACACAGAAGAGTGATGGGTGGCAGGGGTCCAGGCCCTCCAGCTTCATCCCCACCTTGAAGCTGTTCCTGCTCTGTGGAAACGACTGATGCTGCAACACACACACACACACACAGTCAGTGAGGGAAGCGGCAGAAGCTCTGAGCGTGCAGGTGGGTGGGTGGGCGCCGTCGGGCGGTGGTACCTCTTTGAAGAGTTTCACCGGGGCAGCGATGGCCTTCTCCTCCTCGAGGTACGCAGGCCAGCTCCACGCTCGTTTCTTAGTGGGCGGGGCCGTCACTTGTGGGCGGGACCACAACAAGCAAACAATGAGTCGGTCTGGTTTCGACGGATTGGCGGAATAACTGTTTTGTTGTTGTTTGCGTTTGTGTTTATTTATAGAAATTGACCGGCATTCACAAATTATGACCAGGTGTCAGACACGTGGGATAAATGCTATGATACAACATGAAGGTAGAGCTCCCATTCTACTGTTCCCGCTGGACCTTCTCGGTTCCGTTTGGTTTTTGGCCGCACAGTTTCCATGGCAACACTTTTGGAAACCATATAATACATGCAGGAATAAAAACTAAAAATAATAGTGTGCGCCATTTGTAGAGAAATCGAACCAGCATTTACAGCTAATAACGTGTGCATGTAAACACACACCAGCCGCTGTCAACACACGGTCGACGATTGTACCACACAGACACACACACACAAACAGACTGCACAGGCTGACTGTACCTAGTCTGGCAAGCTTGGCAGCTCTCCTGCCCTTGGAAGCCTTGGCTTTTTCCTTGTAGGTAAGAAGAACAAAGCAGACACAACATCAATAAATACATGTTATGTTAAGTTTGTATGGATACTATAAGTACTTATGTTATTATTATGAAGGGTTTTCAAATCAAAGCACTGGAGTGTCTTTCATCACAGCGTGTTTCTGTTTGAGTATTGAGCAATAGCTCACCTAGAAAATGAAAACAACGAAAAGAAATACTCAAAACAGAGCGTTCCAACATCAACCGACTGCCGCACTTCCATCCGACTGAACCGTTGCGGCTCCCACTGACCTCTTCCTCTTCCTGGTTGTTGTCCTCCTCTTCATCCCCAGAGTCCATGTAGATCTTCCTCTTCTTGCGCACCCGTTTGCCCAGCCTCTCGCACTCCACTGCCTGGCTCTCCCTGGTCTCTCCCGGGGACGACCTGGACACAGGGAGAGACACCCAGCTGACCCACCACAGACCACCCCGCTCACATGCACACCAGTGTAGAGAGTGATACAGGATAGAGAGACAGAAAATAAGAAAATAAGAAAAAAAGAAAGGTTATGTAAGCCCCCTCTCTCTCTCTCATATATATATATATATATATATATATATATATATATATATATATATATATATATATATATATATGAGAGAGAGAGAGAGAGAGAGAGAGCGAGAGAGCGAGAGAGAGAGAGAGAGAGACAAAGACAGAGATGCCCAGGGAGATAGAGAAATAGAGAGACCTAGAGACAAAGAGAGAGAGAGCAATAGAGAGTCGACCTCACCTGCCGCTTGTCGGCTGGGCGCACGCCAAACTGCAGAATTTGCCCTTAATGAGCGTTTCCCGGGAAACGGCGCCGCCACAGGTCCCGCATGTCACCGGCGCCGCGCCGGGGCCCACGCTGGCACTTGGGCCCACCGCCGCGCTGGGCCCCCCCGCCGTGCTGGGGCCCACCTCCACTTTGGGGCCCACCTCCACTTTGGGGGCCACCTCCACTTTGGGGCCCACCTCCACTTTGGGGCCCGACTCCGAGCTGGGGCCGACCGCCGTGCTCGGGCTTACCACCGTGCTGGGCCCCACCTCCACACTGGCGCCCTCTGTGCTGGACGGCTCCTCCGCAGACAGGGGGACAGGGGTGGTGACTGGAGGTGAGACAAGAAAGAGCGAGACAAGGGGCATGAATTGGAAAGTTAACAACAGGTAAGAGATAACAGCTGCTTTTTTAGGATGCCGTGACCCGTAATAGATTCACCTTTAGATGAGCCTGCTCCAGTTTGATTGGCTGGGGCTGGAGTTGGGGTTGGGGTTGGGGTTGGGGCTGTGTCTGATTTGCCCTCTGGTGGAGGGGTGGGACTGTGGGATGGTGCTGGGTCCGCTGTCTCTGTGCTGGCCTCCACTTCCTTCCTTTTGACCTCTGGGTCCGTGACCATCTCTAGAGTTCCAAACTCTGTCATGCGGAACTGAGGGATAGAGATCAATGAGTCTAGGATACACAAAAACACAGAAAATAAAAAGGCACATAGAAGCTCAAAACAAGTATACCTTAATGTCACTCCCTGGAAGAGTGGCAATACCGTCTTTCCAGTCCAGTGCGCTTATCATGTCAAACTCTGCTCCCTGCGAAGGGCCATCACTGGGTGGAGTGTCAGTCATCTCTACTCCTTTGCTCCACACTCTTTTTAACCTTTTCAGACCTGATGTAGTGAAGAAATAAATATACCTACTATTAAAATAACAACAATAAATCACTTTTTCTTTACAATTGTTTTACATTACCCTGTCCCATTGTTTATTGGGTACATGTTTCAAGAGTCGGTGTTTTTTTCAAGAGTCGGTGTTTGTTTTTTAATTTCTACGCAAACATGTACAAGTGGTCTTTGTTCGAAAATGTTACCTGAATGTCTAAATGTATGTTACGCCGTATCAGCACTAGAGGGCGGCTGTGTGCCGTATTGCGAGAGACACCATGCACTTCGATTTCAAACAAAACAGTTAATAATAATATTGTTTTGTAGACCAATTAGGGGAGAAATGCACATACAAACAGGCCCATTAGCATAAACCTTCATCAAGATCATTGACAATCAAGAGAAAATATGTGCCAACTTCAAGTTAACGACACAAGTTCATCTTTTACTTGTTTTAACAGTATCTTCTAAAATCGGGTATTTGCGTGATTGTGAACAAACGATATGATAAAGTATATGTTCGTTTAAATCAAAACATTGTTTTCTGTATTGATTTGGATAACTTACACATGATTTTAATCAAATTAAGATTACGATATAACGTTTTAGTCCTGACGCACGTTCAATACTGAATTTAGGTTATATTCGCTGTTTATTTGACAGTTATAACCATATGAAAAGTAAGCAATGGTCTACGCTACACGGCAAGGTTGAAGTTTGACTTCGTTTTAAAGACCTCAATTTTATTCTATCATAAATAAAGTGTATGTAAGAGCGCCCATGATTAGCATTCGTCTTATACAAAATGGCGGAGCATAGGAAGAGGCCACTAACACGCTTAAACTATGTAAATTACTTAAGTTATCCATTAAAACTATTTGTACAAAGCCACCGCGTATCAAACACGGATCAAAGTGTTGCATGTCATTTCACGACAAAGTGTTTTCCCTCAACCTGGCCATTTTCTTTACTTTCCCCTTGTCACGGAATGTCAGCCCAGGTTGCTAGCTAATACATGAAGCTAGTGAGCCAGCTAGCCGCTTGTAGCTAGCAACCCGTTCAGTTGAATGATGATGGCTCGCCAGCCAGCTAGCCGCTTGTAGCTAGCAACAGCTCCACTCCGTTGAATTGAACTGATGCTGGCTAGACGGCTAGCGATAGCATTGTGACTTGATGCAGCCAGCTAAGGACAATCTAATAAATAAGTTCCCATGTTTATAACAACAGAAAAACGCATTTCATGTTATGATAATATTGTGCAGGAAAAAATGCATGTTCTAAATGATACTGCGTTATTGTTCAAAAGGGCAACATTGTTGGTTGATTAATTTCTTCAATAGAAACTTGAAAACCCGATTTATTCCCTTCGTTTGAAATCAAAGTATAAATATTGAGAT
Source organism: Phycis blennoides (assembly GCA_900302315.1). Classification (NCBI taxonomy): domain Eukaryota; kingdom Metazoa; phylum Chordata; class Actinopteri; order Gadiformes; family Phycidae; genus Phycis; species Phycis blennoides. Next base: position 12,925 of record OMKI01036366.1, read on the forward strand.
CTAATAGGCCCCAGCAAATAGACATTGGATAATCAAATTGTGATATTGTTAAAAGTAACAAATGACTATTCATGCATGTATTCTAAGAAAATTATGGAACTCACCTCGTTTCTGTTTTAACTCTTATTTAGAGCTGGATAGGAGGACGCGCATGCGTGTAATATGCGCTGCCTGACAACTTTAGGTCTTGGAAAACTTCAGCGCTATCCTTGATGAACACAAGACAATGTATAAAGTATAAGGACGTTCACAATCCAGTTAATGGAGTTGTATGTTAAGAGTTTGTGTTGTTTGTGTCCTAGTTTTCATCCGTCTCCAAGCCATTGTCGTGGAGAACTATGAGTCAAAGGAGCGCAAGGACCGCAGTGTCTGAATATGAACCATATCGAGCGCGGTCTCCAGACAATTATGATCAAGAAAACACATCGACGTAATTGTTTTCACGATACGCCATTAGCACCAAAGGTTAATGCCGATGCGATCGTACGTTTACGGTACTGGTGTTGTTTGTGTCCTAACCTCGTAAGGAATTAGGGCCTACCTAATTTAAGTCAACGTCCATTAAACAACTTCTGTCTTTTATCATGTGGCTTATGATGTTTGCCTTTGTGTGGGTTGCACCGCTCGTTAATGTTGCTGGAAGTACACAGCAAGTACACATTTGTCTCAACTAATACACAATAATAGACGCCAACTTGCCGCCGATATATTCGATACGAAGTCACTCATTTCGGAAATTAAGCACGCAGTCAGGCGGCTAACTCAACCATAACCGCATTTTTATCGGATTTTGTCTTTATTCTCTGCTACGAGGCGGGTATTTTGCCCTTAAGCGTGGAACATAGCGCGATGAACGATTACAGCTTTGATAGGCCAACGGAAGACGTGTAAAACGACCATTAAAAGCTTCAGATGCTAGGCTGTCACATTTGCTGGCAAATATACGGCTTTGGGAAAGAAGCCGTGTGTCGTTAGTATCAAATATATCTGTATTTGGATACATTTGGTGCTTGTAAAATCTCATCACTGAAATGAGGGCGAGTCTCATGTTGGTCGCTAGGTGGCGATATAAGTCAAAACTATAGGGATTCACAGTCGCAGGTTGCTGCAGCCTAGATAATTTGCAGTAAACATCATATGCGAACCATGAGATGGCATTTAAAGCGAAATTGGTCGATTCAAAGGTATGGTGATACTCGTGGTTGTAATCCGTTCCAAACCAGACTAGTCTTTTGTGAACTCCGCGGAGATGGAGTCGTCGCTTCCAAAGTGAAGGACACAAACAAACGAGGCAATATGTCATGTAGGGATGCAGGACGTCTGAGTTCATTTCTTTTAAATGTAATATAGGGCTATATATTATTTCCGATTATATTCAACCGATTAAAGTAGGATTTGCGGAATAGGCAACTGCCTGCTTACCTAAAGCGCCCCCACACAACGGAGGCTGCCTACTGTATGTTTGTATCGCTCTCAGTGCTTTGGTATCCAGTGCTAAATTATGCAGGCAATAAACGATGTAAAACAGACTCGGTGCTTTTATAAAAATACTGTTTTTTCTTTTTCAGACCGTTGTTATCCATTTGCTCCTGTGTCTTGTTATATTTTACTCTCTGTACTACATGATCGGGAGTGTGTGTTTCGGTATATTCAAGTAAGATTATTTAGCTTTTCCTGCCATACGTACCCTACACATTTACCTATAGACCTACGTGTTATCCATTGTTATAGCCTACTTTTGATTGTATAATGTACAATGTACCGTCTGTGGTAGAACTTGACTACAATTTTGTTTAGAATGTAGAATGTGTGGATTGGACAACAGAAGTAAATTAATGGATGAAGTAGCCTACATTATTTATAAGTTTATATTCTTACACTTGTAACTGATATCTACTGAAGTAATCTTCATTGTCCTTTATTGTTTCACATCTCTTCCACTTTCATCCTGCACCATAAATTAATCTGTTGATCCACCAATAATAGACACCTAACAAACACTAACTATAATCTCTGAAACCAATTGAAACTCAATAAACACTATATTCAGGTTGGATCACTTTGATGGCCTCATCCCGTTTGATTTCAAGACAGGGCCTGCCGACTCCAACTCCAAATACTTGGGTGAGCACACAGGAACCTAATGACCAAAACAAGTCGGCACTTTAACCTGCTGATGCCCTTCTACTGTTATCTGGTATTCCTTTAGTGAACCTGCTGTCTATGGAGCTCACTTACTTCTCCAGTGGTTTGCTGTTTGCCGCTGTGGTGAGAAGATGGGTTTGGGACTACGCACTGACAGTCACCTTTCTGCACGTTCTTCTCACCAGCTTAGGTGAACATGAATTGAGATGATTCTTTCCAGAAGGGAATTTCAGGTGTTACCGCAGCAAAAGAACAGTGTTTATCTATCAATACAAGGAAAAAAACAATGTAGAATATCCACAACATATAAAAACCTATGTACAAAATAATGCTAATAGAATAACCAAATGTTAAAATTAAATATCATATAAACCAGAACACAATCAACAGAAAAAAATACTTAATACATAAACACCAACACACAAATGAATGTACAGTACAAAGTATATGGTGTGTATGTAGTTTAATATGAAACCCTGTGTGTTCCAGTGATGTTGGAGTTCCCCACAGTGTGGCAGTGGTGGTTGGCGCTAGGTAAGACAAACGTGATCATCTGATTCACTGTTGACCCAATCTGTAAACATAACATCGCTTGATTGATGATGAATTCCCAGTGGTTGTCTTTAGATTCAAACACGTGTTTTTCTTGGTCCAGGTAGTGGCTTGTTTCTTATGATCTGCAATGGACAATTGATAGCCTACTTCACCTGTCGCGGTGACCACAGCTACCCCTCCTTTGGTAATTACTGATGCTCCGGAGGGGAAAAAAAGGGTATATGGTGAATCTCGCTCTCCCTGCCTAACACACTCATTGGCTGTTTCTATTCATCAGTCTGTACAGTGGTCAATGTCTTGATATACCCATGTCTTTGTAAAGGTGATGATCTATGTCTGTTAAACAATGAAATAATATAACATTGATAATATCATAATTTATGTTTTTTTAGTTGGATGCTATTATCCAAAGCAAGTGGATATACTTTCAGCATGGGCGGCCCAAGTAGGAAATATGAGTATTTATCAGAAAACAAATGTAATGTACTCACTCAGGTGGGGGATGTAAAAGTTGCAATAAGCAAATGTACATTTGTATATATAAAATTAAAGAAACCATTTGTAAATAGTCTTTATTGTCTTTTATCATTCATAGAAAAGCACATAGTAAAAAAGGGAATGTGTTCCGACGTCTTCCTCAATAGGAATTCAAGTGAACCTGTCAAAGTAAAAATACCAAAGACTTGTCTGACTTGTAAAGAAACCGAAGGAGTTCATTCAAAGTGAATCAACTAACAGGTTGATTCAATTCAAAGTATACAGTTTGCTTTTATGTAATACACTTAAAATATAAATATTATCATAGAACATATGAAGAAATACACTTTGAATTAAATAAATAGCAAAATAAATAGTAATAGTAGTAGTGATGACATCAGGTTGTCAGCCATTTGATTGAAAGTGCCTGTAGGCCTATGGAAGTGCTGCTGCCTCTGCACACTCCAACGGGGGCATGTAAGAGAATCCTAGGAAGGTCTCGTTAGCCCCGCCCCACTGCCTCCTGTCACTCACACCCACAGAGGCCGGGACGGGTTGTAACGTAAACTCTGAATCCACATAGCGGACATCACAGGGGCCGGCCTGAGGAGGGGTGAGAGCAAGACATATGGTTTTCCCACATTTGATCAGTTAGGCCGGTATGATGTCCTTCCCTTGCCTCCTGTCTCCTAAGTGACACATACCACATCAGGGATGAAAGGAGGAGTGATCTTCCTGGCCAAGAGGTCCTCCCAGTTGATGGACACAAAGAATGCATGATCCTGCAGTTCCTCCTGAAAGCATGGAAGCAATACGGACTCACTGTAGTGCGATGGGGTATTTTTAAACCTCGTGTCTTGGCCTACACGTGTGGCCTACTTATTTGTCTCGAAGCTTGTTTTTTTCCCCGAGTCGGTGTTGGTACTTACAAAGTCATCGTTCCGCCCTAAACGTACGGAGCAGTCTCTCTCCAGCAGTCCTTTCAGAAGAGACTGGGCTGCAGGAGACACGCCACCGGCCAGCTTCAGAGGGGCGTGGACGATCTGTTCAAACATCTCCACTCGGCTGCAACTGTAGAATGGTGGCTAGGAGCACGTAGCAGGACATGGTGAACTGAGTGAGTTTGTTGTCATGTTATGACAATGAGAAATGTTCAATCCATCAAAAAGCATGTCGGGTATATTCTGTGGTTCAGTCTGCTAGGAGGCATGTTGTTGCCATGGAGGCAGTGCGTCCCGGGTATGATTCCGAACTGCAGTCTGATGCAACATCATCATTCCCTCTCTTCTTCACCCACTATCCTCTCTCTCTCTCTGAGCCCACTATCCTCTGTCTCTCTCTCAACCCACTATCCCCTGCTTCTCTGAGCCGACTACCCCCTCTCTCTCAGCCCACTATCCTCTCCCTCTCTACCCACTATTTTCTCTCAACTCATTATCCTCCCTCTCTCTTCAACCCACGATCCTCTCTCGCACTCTCTTTGTCTCTCTCTCTCAACCCGCTATCCTCTCTGTACACTGTCCTGCTCGTAAAAACAAACAAACAAACAAACAAACAAACCCAAAATATTGACAAAGCGAATCGTCTCACCACTCCATAAAGCATCTCAAACAGCACTGTGCCCAGGCCCCACCAGTCCACCATGGGGCTGTAGGCGTGGCCCTGCAGGACCTCTGGGGCCAGATACTCAGGGGTCCCACAGAAGGTATGCATCATGCCGTCCATGGCTACACCCTCTTTGCACAGCCCAAAGTCTGTCAGCATCACATGACCCTCCCTGTCCAACAGGATGTTCTCTGGTTTCAAGTCTCTGTAGGGGGAAGATTGAATATATGCGTTTTATTAGTACTCAGACATCATTGATAAATCATGTTTGCATTTACGGGTTACCGGTTTCATAGTAAGATGATCAACGTATATTCACATTAAGTACCAAGATTTCATGAGGTTATTTCCCATTACTTTTAAATTGATTACATTCCCATTTATTAGGAATTGACGGCATCTCTGTGGGTGAGCCTGTACCTGTAGACGACGTTAATGGAGTGTAAGTAACCCAGTGCTGTGGCCATTTCAGCAGCGTAGAACGCAGCCCTGGGCTCTGGAAAGCACCCTTCTTTCTGCAGGTGGCAGAAGAGCTAAAAACACACCCAAACACACACACACACACACACAGAACTACCTCAACATGTTTCACCAACATCAGCAACAAGTCAAAAATATTTCCATGTTCTTTCTATCCCAAAGTGAATCTCTCTCCCACAGGGTATGGTTTCAGCACATACATCTCCACCGTTGACGTAGTCGAGTACAAAGTACAGCAGGCTGGCCGTTTGAAAGGAGAAGTGGAGGCCCACCAGGAAGGGATGCTGCAGGCCCTTCAGCAGCACGCTCCTCTCCACCATCACGTGGCTCTGCTGCGGGTCAGAGGGCAAAGGTCACTGGGTGTCTGGCAGACTGACAGACAGACATCTAGAGTGACCACCAACAGACTTTGTTTGTCTGTCTGTCCGTTCTTCAGTCTGTTCATCGACTGACATGTGTGTAGTTGTCTAGATGTCTAGATGGCCTACCTCGTTTCTCTTGAGGATGACTTTTTTCTGTAATACTTTCACAGCATAATACCCTCCGCTTGTTCTATGTTTGGCCAGTAGCACCTGAAATTATTTCAACCATGAAGTGTATTAGGTTGAATGTTTTCACGTTTAGCCTACACACAATTATTTAATTACTGTTTCAAATGCTTCCCATGCAGTCAAAGCACGACTTCAAGAAAGTCTTACCTTTCCAAAGCTTCCTTTGCCGATAACTTTGAGGTAGTCAAAATCTATGGGCCGCATCCTATTGAAATCCAAACATAAATATGGTACATCGGTTTGGAAATGTACAATATAACCACAACACTTTAAGCCAAAGCAGCATTTTTTTTTGTTATTAAAACAACATTTAGACGTGATGTCAAAGATATAGATAGGACTTTACTGACTGTGAAGCATCGATGGAGGAATTTTGCAAAAGCCGAGCAGCTCCGTCATCATTGTTGTCCGGACAACATTCTGACACAAAGATGTTCTGCCTCCCCATTCTACATGGAAAGTGAAGTCAGTTTTAGCCTATAGCCTATATACAGTAGGCCTATATGAAATATCAAAGACGTCACGTGGGTCTACTTTGTAAGGGTAAAACATTTCACGTCAGCAAGCTTATCTATTTTCTAATGTAGGCCCAGCTACTCACTTGTGGAGTTGGTGATTAGAAACCAATTTGTGTAAGAAGTCGCTGAAGCCGACTTTTTTCCCCTTCAGCAGACCTGCAACACATGCAAAACATTATCCCTTACATAAGCGGCATCCATGTAGCGCATTTTTGTTCCGCCAACGGTCGCCATATTCTTGCCAAGGCCTATTTGTATGAACAAATAGGTATTTAACAATATATATATTTTGTCTTCCTCTAATGTCTTTAAAATAATTTCTTGTCTCTCAATGTTGGATTAAAAATATTGGAAGAAGTCTCCATCAAATACAGCGCCACTGTGGAAAAATATGACTCACCTGTGAAATATGACACAAGCCCTCTCATTCTGGCATAAGTCATATGCCGCGACCCGCGAGTCAAAGTCATCTCTGGATCCGCAGAAGTTCCGAACAGCGCGGGGAGTTGAGTCGGCTGAAGGTTCGAGCCCAACACTGAGCGCGCCCTTCTGTCAGCTCGAGGGAGACTGGTCTGCTGGTACAGGCTGCCGCTGTGTGACGTAACGTTGGACTCTGAGGCAAACCACTACGTTGGTGTTCCCCTGTTACCCCGTTACTGTTCCAGTTACCCTCGTTATGTAACTGGAACAGTAAAGCGCACACACGGCAAAAGCAATAGACCATGTTTCGACGTTTCACACTTGTGGAAAAAAAAAAAATTCGAATCGTTTTTTTTAAACATAGGCCTGCTTTCTTTCTTTCTTTCTTTCTTTCTTTCTTTCTTTCTTTCTTTCTTTCTTTCTTTCTGTCAGTCTTTCTTTCTATTTCTGTCTATTTTGAGTGTGAATGTTTATAATGTCTGTTGCTTGTAGCTGGTGTGAGAGAACAGAATGGTTGAGTCTGAGAAGGATTTCAAGTCACAGTTATTAAGTTGTTAGCATCCGTTTCTTTCCAGGAGTGATAAAGACAGAGCTGTCGGTTGACCTATCTGTGCTCTGAAATGCCTCGAAAGGTTGATGGAAGCAGTGGAGAAATCAATGAAGGATTCCTTCCATACATCACCGCAGGGCCGGAATGTGAGAGGGCGCAGTGTGTTTACTGTGTGACAGAACAGAGTTGCACGTTACGCCAAGGAAAAGGATGGCTCACCTTTGCTAACAGCAAATCTACTGGAGATTGATTGACCTTGAAGGACAAGTTGGTGTCATAGAAACATGCTATGCTACATGTTATGTATTCATTGCATAGTCGTCCTTCACTGTCCTGTTTTCGAGGCCACAACTTGTTGACACATCTTTTATAATTGCTTCTGGACCAAAGCTATGTTGAGATTGTATGTCTGCCTATTTGGCGGGGACTTTACGGGACTCTATGCCTAAAGAAAGTGTCAAGTGTTGAAATCCCAATGTGTTCTATGCAGTGACATTTATACCAACACACAATTGCATAATACCACCAGTGCTCTGGTGATCAAAAAAGAGTCAGGGGAGGGGAGGGTGAGAGGGAGGGAGGGGAGGAGGGAGGAAGGAAGGAGGGGTGAGGGCTAAAGGGAGGAACAAAGATTGGTCAGAGAGTAGAAACACTCCATGTCCATGACTAATTGTGTATATCTATCCATATGACTTATAGTTAGAGGACTGTTGATAATAACTTGCAAAACACAAAAAAGTACATCTTGATGAAGAAATTTGACTGTGGACTAATCGGTGTCTTCAAGTGGAGATCTTTCAAAGCAGAAAAGAGACAAGGGAGAGAACTTCACACCAGGACAAAGTGTAAGATGGTCATGGACAACAATAGGCACGGTGAGTGTCAATTTTATTTTCCATCTCTCTCTGCTTTTCTTTCCCTCTTCCCCACACCCCGGTGTCTATATTTGGAGGGTACGGGTTCACTGTACAGTCAGCAGGCCCTGCAGAAGGCCCTGCGTGGCTCCAGTTGCAGAAAGCAGATAGCCAGGGGAGGTTCTCTATCCGTTGGGCAGAAAGCCCCGCGGTGGAGAGAGGACACTCCTGCCTCCTGCTTTCTTTTCATTTGCTGAAGTCAGAGGAGACCTGTTTCTGCTGGTTGGACCATGCCTACTCCCACACTTGTCCCATCACTCCACTGGCATGGGGTAACAGGTCAGCACTAGGTTTGACTCCCCTGGCATGCAACACATGACACTGCACACCACTCACACATCTCAACACTCTGCCGCCCATGGTGCCAAGAGGAGAAGGGAATTGCTGATTGGGCCTCACAGCAGCCAATCACAGGGAAATAATGCAAGCTCCACCTTATTTGTCAGAATTCAAATTGGTGACAACATTGACTTGGACCTTTCATAATGTGTGTCAAATATCGAATTTCCCATTTCTGTGAGGACACACTGGAGTGTGTCAAAGTGTGTCAGGAGTTTATTTCATATACTGTATATATATATATACACACACAAATATATACACAGTGTATGTATTATTTGTAGGAGTAATAGTAACAATAATTATATTAACACACACATATATAATATAACAATATAACAAACAAATATATATGTATAGATAATTATTCACAATAAAAAATCACAAGGTCAAAGCAAATTCCAGATTACATAAGCAGTAAAGGCCAGCATCAATTAACAGCAAGAGATTTGTAAAAGAAGATACTGATATTCCTAGTAGTAGTATTAGCCTAGTAGTAGTAGTAGTAGTAGTAGTAGTAGTAGTAACAGAAGGGTATACTTATTATTATTATTTATTGATGTCGTTGTAAACTGAATTTGACATACTTCGAAGAGCAGTCGTGTTTCGAGCAATAACATTGTAGTTGATGAAATGCTTTATTACTGATTACCCCAACTAACTTTAATCAGACAATGCCAATGTATACCTGTAGGTGGAGACAATAAACCAGTCGAGTGAGTGAGTGAGTGCTATCTTTACCCACTCAATATTCAACTCTTTTGATAGTACTTTACAGGCCTGTCCACCATAGAAAACAGCAGAGAAAAACAACAGGTAATTATATCTTCAATAAAAATAAGCGTATCCTCCTTCCTGTTTTAACAATGATAACACTATCCAAACTGTATAATTTACAGGCTAGGTCTTCAGTTTAAAGACTAGGCCCATTGAACACAAATGGATGCAAAGCTAGCATAGCTTCTTATACATTATTTTGACTAGGAGGACTATGCTGTAGCAGTTTTCAGTTTATACTGTATATCGTTCATTCACTTTGCAATCCTACTTTGCAATATACAAGTTCATGAAAACTCAATTTCACTACAAAATCTAACGTTGTGTCAGATAATTAAAGGGCTTGGAAAATATCATTCTTTGTCAGGACTATATATGATTTAAACTTGGGTCTAAGTATGACATCCAAGCATGTCATGATACAAAACCTGAGTTGAAATCAACACTAATGACATAGTGTTCTAGCATACAGACAAAGAGAAGGCCTACATACTGATTATTGGATTATTCATTATATTATAAGATTATTAACTGCTTCAATGCCAAATGTTTCTGAAGAAAATCTCTTGATAGATTGTAAATTTGACTTTTTTTTTTATTTACAGTGTGGTTGTTAAAGTTGTTCGTGTTATGAAATAAACATATTTCTCTGATGTTCAATGTCGTTTTCTCCGGATGGTCCCAACAGGCCCCGAGTTTGTCCCCTTTCATGGGCCTAGGAACGCGCGTTCCCGTCTAGGGCTCGCGCCTTGAAGGGGCGGGGCCGCGCGGAATCACCGCAACTGGGATGAGAAACTTGTCCCGGATATTTACCTATACCTGACCTGTCAGACGCGCGTCGATTGAACAATTTCACATTGGATAGCCGCTCAACTGTCAAGGAAATGTTACGTCTCTCAAGCAGAACGACCGAGGTAGTAACGCTTTTCAACGCTATTACGTCTTTCTCAAAACATCACCTCGGTCAAGTTGTAAGATCCGATCGAAAGTTGGTGAATAGTGTTCCCCCTTGGGTGTAGCTGTAGATGAGTCCATATTGTAAACAGGTTACTTTTAGGGTGTAGTCCAAAGTCCGAGAAGGGTCACAGCATAATTCATTATCGCTATGCTTTAATCTACCCAAGGCCTGATTACATTGAGGTAGGGCTTCGCTTTTTTCTGTTTCCGATTATTATGGAAGGCGTAATGAGTTCAAAGTTAAGCACTCGTGTTCGTGTCCTGGTTTGAATGTAACTCACACACACCGCACTCGCATACTTTTTTTGTCGACTGCTCTGCAATGCAACGTGTTTGAATTAATATTCTACTTCAAATAACAACAGTCAAGCGTAAACCATTGAATAGGTCTACTTAATTGTAGTCTCTCTTGAAAAGCACAATTGTTAGTTTGGTGTTTGGATTATTAGGGAAAGCAAGTAGTCAAGCAGAAACTTGCTTGTTAAATATATTCTGAGTGTGTTACTGTTGTTAAACATTAACTAAAACGTTCCGCGTGTCTTTTAAAGAAAGAGTGTGAAAGATGTGGCATCCATTCAATTGTTAACCTGAATCAAGACACAACACACAACACACAACACACACACACACACACACAGTCTCTAACCTGCTCGGTGGTGCATAGATTTGCATGTACAGAGAGCGAAATAGGACAAACATCCTCGTGAATAAAG
>OMKI01036387.1:6974-21618 GCA_900302315.1 Phycis blennoides
AGAAAGGTAACCTCTCTCTCTCTCTCTCTCTCTCTCTCTCTCTCTCTCTCTCTCTCTCTCTCTCTCTCTCTTTTTTTCTTTTTTTCTTTTTTCCTTTTTTTTTTTTTTATTTTCTTTTTTTTTTTTTTTTCCAATCTCTCTCTCTCTCTCTCTCTCTCTCTCTCTCTCTCTCTCTCTCTCTCTCTCTCTCTCTCTCTCTCTCTCTCTCTCTCTCTCTCTTGGTCTTTCTCCATCTCCATCTATTTCTGTGGTGCTGATGTTCATCTTAATTTTCACATATAAACACGACTACAGGGACGTTATGTTAAGTGACACAGAGCAGAAAAGTTTCGCTGAACAAAAAGTTCAAGGCTTTGAAATGTAAACCTTGCTTCAGCACAGATTGGTTGGCCTCAACACGTAACCCTGGCTAGCATCACCATGTCCCTCCGCATGATGAAAATAACATTGTCATTCAAAATAACTATAAAATATTAATAATTACATATTAATTGATGGATGCACATCCTCTATTGTTCATTCATTAAAAACTGACCAGCTGAATAGCTCATATCATACCAAAACAACCCCCTCTGATATTCTGTTCACATCTCCCTCTTCCCTTCTTGTGTTTCTGGCCCGCAGATCGTACACGCAGGGGACACCAACCAGGATGGGGAGCTGGACTTTGAGGAGTTCACAGAGTACCTGCGCACCCACGAGAGACAGCTCAAACTCATGTTCAGAAGCCTAGACAGGAACAACGATGGTCTGTCAAGGAAAAGTTATTGAAAACACGACACCAAGACTGGCTCACATGTCTTCATAGTCACGTGTGGGCTGTGTAACTCTGTAATCTGTGAGTAGCTTGTATTCTCAGGTGAGATTGATGCAGCCGAGATTCAACATTCTCTGCACTCTATCGGTGTGGATATTAGCCGAAAGGAGGCCAACAGGATTTTGCGAAGGTCTGTGATCGATATTTACAGAAATATCAAATATCTGCAAATTTTAAAAATAACAAAATGATGCATGATCTGTAATGATGATAAGGAATCGTGGATTCCTTATCATCACCATGTTCAAACCCGGTTTGAACCCTGGCTAACAAGCAGAAACATTTCTCATGTGTGTGCGCAGCTTAAGTAATTTCCCTCTGGGACCATTAAAGTATTTCTGTCTGTCTGTCTGTCTGTCTGTCTGTGTGCCAGCTAGCATGGACAAAGATGGGACCATGACGATAGACTGGAACGAGTGGCGTGACCACTTCCTGTTCAACCCTCTCCATAACATGGAGGATGTGGCACGCTACTGGAAACACTCCTTGGTGAGGTCACACACACACACACACACACACACACACACACACACACACACACACACACACACACACACACACACACACGTGCATAAATCACTCACTCACTAAAAGCAAAGGTTTACTTTACGACTTCTTCATTTCATCCTCAGGGCCGTGTGCCTTGTGTTTCTTCCCTCTGTGGCTTGATTAGATATTGGATACAGGTGAGCAGCTGAGAGTGCCAGAGGACTTGTCAGAGCAGAGTCAATCCTCTGTGTGGCGACAGCTGATTTCTGGGGCGTTGGCCGGAGCCGTGTCCCGCACAAGCACCGCCCCCCTTGATCGCCTCAAAGTCTTCCTCCAGGTCATTTGGGAAAAACATAATTTCCAGAGAAATCCATGTGGGACAATCTTGAAAAATCACTCTCACTAATTTGAATCTCAAAGGCTTTGTTAATCGTATTTTTGTGCATATTACCATGGAAAAAGAAGGTTGGAAAGGCTATAATAAAATGCTTTTGCATTATAATTATTTTGATATGATTCTAATATGTGACCTGTGCTATATTTTCTTCTTTAACCGTCGGCTCTTGTTCGTCTCCAGGTGCATGGCTCTTTCCCCGGGACGGGGAACGTACTGAGTAGTTTTAAATCCATGGTGAAAGAGGGAGGCCTGAGATCACTGTGGCGAGGCAATGGTATCAATGTCCTGAAAATGGCGCCTGAGACTGCTATCAAGTTCACCGTTTATGAGCAGGTGGAGTGGCTCAAAAATGTCTCTCACGTACGGACCTGCGTCATTTTCATCTTTGGCTCTGTCCCTTCCTTTACCATGACAAACGAATATGTAAACCTGTGCAGATCAAATGCTCTCTACATGGAAATGATGCAACAGGACATCTGAAGCTTCATGAGAGGTTTATAGCTGGTTCACTGGCTGGAGCCATTGCTCAAACTGCCATCTATCCATTAGAGGTGAGATATGTATACACACACGCACACACACATATTCAGACATGGCAACAGGACAGGATTCTGGTACAGATGTGTTCGGTTTCCTTTTGTAGTCAGTTTGTAGTACGAGTAATAGTGACCAATCACGTTTTGAGCGGGCACAAAATGTTACCTGGACCAATCGAATCTCGAAAAAAAAGGCCGGTGTACGGAAGAGGAATTCTTGTCCCGGGTATCCGTTATCCGTCTAGAGTAGAACCCTAGAAATAGTACCCATTGTCCCCAGAGGGAAGCCTGCTGTGCGGTTGTCAAGAATAAGCTTCATAATGTTGTATCCCCACATTCTCCGATCCTATGGGCTAGCCACTAGTCACCCAATAACAACATTTTGTCCGGCCACTACGTACGCCGAATAACTTAACTGGGTTGCCTATGTCCCCTTTCCTTCGTCTGCAGGTGTTGAAGACCCGTCTGACGCTCAGGAAAACAGGGCAGTTCTCTGGGATAGCGGACTGTGCCAAACAGATGCTACAGAAGGAAAGTGTCAGGGCCTTCTACAAGGGCTATGTGCCAAACCTGTTGGGAATCGTCCCTTACGCTGGCATTGACCTGGCCGTCTATGAGGTTAGACACCAGCAGACAGACACACACACACACGCACTCACGCATGCACACACACGCACACGCACAGTGTCTGACTGTGACTGTTAACCTTATTCATTATTGTCCTTACTTTCAGACTCTAAAGTATTCCTGGATAAGCAGGAACACAGAGTCTGCCAACCCAGGGGTGATGGTGCTGGTGGGCTGTGGGGCTGTGTCCAGCACCTGTGGGCAGCTGGCCAGCTACCCTCTAGCCCTGGTCAAGACACGCATGCAGGCCCAAGGTTAGATCTGCCTTGTGCCCACAGCAAAGTATGGCAATGTAATGATAGATGCTGCGTTAATGGTTACTTGAATACATCTGATGATTTTAATTAAGTGCAGACATTTTGTATTGGAACATTACAGTAGAAAAAAGGTATTTTTTATTTAAGGTATTCTTGTCCATATGTGGCGATTTGTCTTGATTGGATATCGCGCCCGAGCATATTGATCAAACCTATGTCACTCCTCCCCTCCCCCACCACTCCCCCCTGTCAGTCTCTGTGAAGGGGGGGCCCCAGCTCTCCATGACGGCCCTGTTCCTGAACATCCTGACCCAGGAGGGCGTGCCTGGACTCTACCGAGGACTGTCCCCCAACTTGCTGAAAGTCATTCCCGCCGTCAGCATCTCCTATGTGGTCTACGAATATATGAGGAAGGTCATGGGTGTGGGGGTTCCCAGGTAGAGACAGGCATGGGGAGGAGGTAGAGGGCGGAGACACAGGAATGGGATTGTGTTGGATAAGCAAACAGTGCATCAGTTTGTGTGTGTGTGTGTGTGTTGGGGAGGTTTGTTATCAACCTTTTTACCAATGATATAAACCCACTTTTCCAGACATATTTGTCATATTTGCTTCATTCCTTTAAACAATGTGTTAACAGCATGGGGTGTGTGTGTGTGTGTGTGTGTATATATACACACAAGGCTCCAATGCAGTGTATATTGTTGCGCTAAACAATTTCTTAACCTCATCAAAACTTGTTCTTGCTGTAGGGTGATACATACTCAAAGCTATACATTCCTTATTTTGCATGCTATTTTGTATGCATGCAGTTGGATGATATTCATGCGACGAGGACTATCCTGTTCCCCTGCCTGAGACGTTGTTCAAACTTGCTTGAGAACTAATTACAACTATTATCTCTATGGCCTAAGAGCAAATGACACTGACATGACACGAGGATCATCACAGTAATTTCCTCCCATTCAACTCTAGGTGGTGCATAGAAAATGGGTTCATCTAAAATGACAGGTGTTCGAGTGCCTAAAACTACTTCAACCTGCAAATGGATTGTTTCGGGCGTGACCTTCGAAAAACAATTACTGAATAATGAAAACGACCAATACATGAAAATGGTTGCTTGCTGTTTTGCTAAGGCTCTGCTTTATTCAATTAATGTATCCATGATAGGCCTATTGGTTATATGATGGTACTTATTTATACAGTCATACATACCCTGATTAAAAAAGGAATGTTTGCAAAGAGACTGAATAATGTGTTTCCAATTCGTAGGTGAGATACGATTTAAGTAACATATGGCCATACTCATGATTGATGTTGGTCTGTTTTTTCGGGAATTAATCAACACTTAATTGTTGCCACGGGAATCGGGAATATTTGTTATCAGATGTGGTTTGTTGCAACCAAATAAAAGTATTTTTCCAACTATGTTTCATTTTCTTTGGGATCTCTAATGTTTCGGAAATATACAAATGTATAGGCTACGTTTTATAGTATTCTGCTGTAAGAAAGACTACGAACAGCACCCGTCAACGACATAATTGACAATCGCTACCAACGCAAATCCGAAAATCTAGAGAGTTGATTGGAAAGCGGAAAAAGCAGCCGATTCGTTAATATGCTGGACCTTAACTGTCAATCAAAAGCTCCTCTAAATCACGGACGTGCAGGCGTGTTGGTTCATTGTTATTGCTCACTCGGAAGCAGTGGTTGGTTATTTTATGGACTCCCGCCCCCACCTTCCCTCTGTTTCTTGTCTTCCCGCTTCTGCGCAACTCGACCCGGCCCCAAGTTAGCTTGCTTGTTCGTCTTTCGCGATTAGCATGTCTGGATACGGGGCTTTGCCAACAAACGGGGCCGGTGCTGGAATTAAAAACGATGCTTTTGCAGATGCTGTTCAACGAGCAAGACAGGTAAATATTCTACAGTTAGATAGACGATCTGCCTTGAGTAACGATTCTTATGCCAGTCGCGGTGGTCGCTAGTGTGTACACCGCAAGCAAGCCAGTTAGCACGCCTGGCCGCCTGTTAGCAGCGTTAGCAAGCAAGTTCACCATTAACATGACCTAGCTAGCTAAGATAGCTTGGCAGCTAGTTTTGGTGATTTTTGGCAATTCATTAAATGAACATCGCCTACTTCGTTTCACAATCAATTATGTATTGTATAATGAACTCGTGTAGGGTGAAATGGGCACTGTAGGCTTTGTGTGTACCGTTTGGTGTCACCACGAGGACTAGGGCACCGGAATGAATGTGGATGTTCGGGTTGCCCTAGGAGACAAGAATTAGCGCTATTCCAACGTGAGGCTCATCCTGCCGTACAAACGATGAAATATTGTAGTACCTAACATGTGCAGTTGATATGAAACAGACGAATAGTATGGGTCCATTAACGGACAAACTGTTTGTTAAGGTTAACGTAGGCCCTTTTCTTTGTTTCTAAGTTGTATTGTCAGAACACCTTTCTCCAGGATTACAATAGTACAAATGTTTTTTTTCATGAGTAGAACACGTGTTGCGGTTGGCCGAAACCTATATATATTTTTAAATGGTCTACTGGGCTGTATGTTCTCAGAGTATAGATTTGAGGAGTATGGGGATACATATAAAACCCTTTCAATATAATTAACGAATAATTGTCTTCTTTGTATTTTTGAGATCGTCAAACTTGACTATTAAGCGACTGGTAGACTACAAACGTGTAACTATTGTATTGTATTGTCAAAACTAGAATTGGCTTATTCAACAACTCACTGGAGATCTGCAGATATTCAGGGTCATTTAAAGTGGTAGCCAAGATTTCAAACAAAATCGACTACTGACGATTCTTTTGCACTGAGACTGATCTCTAGGGCTTACAATCTTTCCTAATTTTGCTGGAAATCAGTAGGAAACTCCATCTTGTTTGATAAATCTTTCCCTCTGGTTCACAGATTGCAGCAAAAATTGGTGGAGATGGTGTCCCACCAATGAGCAACAACGGTGGTGCTGAGAACTATGCTTTCCCAGCACAGAAACGATCGCTAGAAGACGCAGGTCAGAGGTCAAAATGGCGTTCAGAACAGTACTTCTGAGTGTCCTCCAAGACACTTTTGCTAAAACGTTTTTGCATTGTTTCTTCAGATCAACCGGATGCTAAAAAGATGGCTTCCCAGGGTGACCGGGATTCTGCATTGTGTAGGTTGAACATGCACACCCCTGCCATACACTCACTTCTGCCTCATTCTGGCTGTTTCTGACAAATATTCTTTCTCTCCACAGCCATTGGAGCTCAACTGGCTGCTCTGTCACAACAGAGGTATGGTTTACTGGCTTTTTTTGTCAAAGGTTTTTTGTGTACCAGTGTTACTCATATCAGAAATTAGTCTTTCCTCCGTTGTTAGGATTCATGGGATCTATTTTAAATCTGCGGGATAACTACATTCTTTTTGCATATTAGCACTACAGTCAAGATTGGCATGAGCTTCATTCATCTGGTTTGAAATCGGGGGAAATAAACTTCTAACAACGAGTGGAGCTCCATTCTCAGAAACAAAAGCCTCCCTTTCTTTTATCTGCCACTGCTTTTGCTTGGCTTTTTGAAAATGTATTTATATTCACAATTTAACATGGGTGTTCAACCCCACCAGCGCAAGGCCCTCCACCCTGACTGAGGAGTACCGGGTGCCGGACAGCATGGTTGGCCTCGGTGAGTAAACCCCCCTCCAGCGGGCTCCAGCCTCTGCTGTCTTTCTCGTTCTTGTGGCATTTGTTTTTCTAACGAGCGCTTGATGGTGTGTCTGACAGTGATCGGACGAGGGGGAGAGCAGATTAATAAGATCCAACAGGACTCTGGCTGCAAGGTTCAAATTGCACCTGGTGAGTGATGTGCTGGTTTTTATTAATTATGAAATTTATAAATGGTTGTTGTTGTTGTTGTTGGAGATGTTTAGCTAATCACAAATCCAATGCGTTTTCCCTCTTTCCAGACAGCGGGGGACTCCCAGAACGAAGTGTGTCACTCACAGGACCCGCGGATGCCATACAGTGAGTCGGTGTCCGCACACACGCGTGCTGCCATTCCCGTCGGATTCCACGTGTCCTGATATTCATGGGATTGACAACGAACGTCTTCACTATTTTTTTTCTTATAACTATTTACTCCCACAGGAAAGCGAAGATGTTTCTGGATGAGATCGTGTCCAGGGGTCGTGGAACTCCACCTTCCTTCCACGAGTCCTCCTCCAACGGGGGGCAGGGGGGCTCCATGCAGGAGATGATCATCCCTGCTGGCAAGGCTGGTCTGATTATTGGCAAAGGAGGGGAGACCATCAAACAGCTCCAGGTGGGTCACATAGGGCAGTGATTTTCAACCACTGTGTGCCGTGAGGAATTATCCAATTTCACTTAATTAGTCAGAATTTTTTAAAAATTTTATTAACATGTATTATCTGCAAATAATATGCCGTTGTCAAGTCGGTGCTGTAATATAGTGACAAAATAAATAAAAATAAATGGAGAAACTGTATTGTAATTGTATATACTGTGTTAGGTTAGAGTGTCACTTTGTAACATTTTTGGTTGATGCCGTGCCACATAAAAGGTTGAGAAACACTGACATGGGGCACCTTCGGCCAATAAAGGACTGTGTTGAGCCCCATGTTTGAATCTGCTGTTAACCAAAGACTCGTCTGTGGTTTTCCCAGGAGCGGGCTGGAGTGAAGATGATTCTGATTCAAGATGCTTCTCAACCACCGAACATGGACAAACCCCTGCGTATTATTGGGGATCCCTACAAAGTGGAGGTAACTTGCACCCAGGGCCGAAACACACCTCGCAGATTGGTTTAGATTAGAATGCAAATTGTCTGCCTGATGTAAATGGGATTTTCCTGAATAGCTCTGATGGCCCACAGAATTACCATAACTATCACACACTTTAACAAGGCGTTCTCTGCTTAAGACATTTTTCATTAGATTTCCATTTTGATGTATGCTTTTAGCCTTTCATCTCTCCAATAAGTGTTTGTTTGTTTGTGTGAATCTAGCAAGCAATAGAGCTGGTCAATGAGATTCTTCGTGAGCGTGACCATGCTGGCTTTGGAGAGAGAAATGAGTATGGATCCAGGATGGGAGGAGGAGGAGGAGGTGGTGGTGGTGGTGGTGGTGGTGGAGGCGGAGGAGGCGGCGGCGGTGGCGGCGGTGGAGGCATAGAAGTAAGTATAGTTTGTATTGACGCATGTAGACCGCTTAGACTCTCCATAGGGCATACTCTGTGGACTTCAGGCCTTCTGGGTCATTTAGGACCCATCTAACAACTTTTGCTTGCGTGTGGAAATGGGTTTCTTGAGTTGCATTCGATCTGGATGCATGAGGATTTGTTTGCAATTCTCAGAAATGTTAGTTTACTCTCCAGGTGCCGGTCCCCCGTCACTCTGTGGGAGTTGTGATTGGTCGAAACGGAGAAATGATTAAGAAAATCCAGAATGATGCAGGCGTTAGGATACAGTTCAAACCAGGTGAGTGATCGCTGATCAGAAGTTTGAAATGAACGTGCATTCACTTGCTTGACATAAAAACACATTCTTGCAATAGTTTTCCACAACAGCTGCCCAAATGCAAAAACGTGAGGCCTCGTTATATATTACAGCACATGTTGGTTGGATAGGAAACAATGAATTGCATTACAATTGGCAATGGCATGAAACTTATTGTCGCTTGCCAACACTGCCGCCGGTCTTGAATTGTTTTGTATATTTTATAGATGATGGCTCAAGTCCTGACAAAATCGCCCACGTCATGGGCCCGCCGGACCGCTGCGAGCACGCGGCCTCCATCATCAACGAGCTGCTGCAGAGCATCCGCGTCCGTGATGAGGAGGGGCAGGGCGTAAGTGTGGCGCCGTGGGGGAGGGCGTGAGTGTGGCGCCGGGGGGGGGGAGGGGAGTGGCTGCTTTGGTGCTCTGAGGGGGTTCCTGGTGTGACCAGAATGTGTTGCGTCTCCTTCCCAGGGGCCGCCGGGGTCTGGCATGCCGCCCGGTGGGCGTGGCAGGGGGCGGGGCCAGGGGAACTGGGGCCCGCCGGGGGGAGAGATGACCTTCTCTATTCCTGCGCACAAGTGTGGACTTGTGATCGGCAGAGGTGGCGAGAATGTCAAGTCCATCAATCAGCAAACGGGGGCATTTGTGGAAATCTCGCGTCAGCCGCCGCCGAACGGAGACCCCAACTTCAAATTGTTCACCATCCGTGGGTCTCCGCAACAGATTGACCACGCGAAACAGCTGATTGAAGATAAGATAGAGGTAGGCGTTCCGTATCTCACATCTGCCCAGTATCCCAGAGAAGGTGACGGGTGACTCAGTCATGTATTAGATTCACACACACCAAGCACCTCTAAATGGTCTCTTGTGTTTTTTAGGGTCCCTTGTGTCCTGTGGGTCCGGGTCCAGGAGGCCCAGGTGGCCCGATGGGTCCCTACAATCCCAACCCTTACAATGCTGGACCCCCCGCTGGCCCCCCTCAGTAAGTCCACTCATGAAGCGTCCCGTAGCACTACAGAACTGTTTTTGTATTTTTAAATAAAAGTGTATCATGTACTTACTTACTCGTTCCCATCTTCTCCCCTGCTCCAGTGGTGCCCCCCCTGGTGGTCACCAGTACGCGCCCCAGGGCTGGGGTAACGCCTACCAGCAGTGGCAGGCCCCAGCGCCACATGACCCCAGTGAGTCTCTCCTCTTGTCATTTTATGTTTTTGTCTTCACCCTGCTGTTGAGTGTTCCGCGTTTCCAGTCTGCTGGCCTCCTGACGTCACCGCTCCCCGTCTCCTCCCATCCAGGCAAGGCGTCAGCCGACCCCAACGCAGCGTGGGCGGCCTACTACGCCCAGTACTACGGCCAGCAGCAGCCCGGAGGCCCCATGCCGGGCCAGGCTCCCGGGGCCCCAGCAGCCGCACCCGCAGACCCGGGCCTGGTGGCCCAGACCCCCGGCGGCCAGCCGGACTACACCAAGGCCTGGGAGGAGTACTACAAGAAGATGGGCATGAGTGAGTGTGGATGTGTACTGCAGGAACTAGCTGGTGGACTGTGCCTCGTTAAAAGTGGTTGGCTTCATGGAGAGCATCAGAACACGGCAGTGATCCCTCACACTTTCCTGCATTACAAAACACGATGCACAAGCTACAGCTGCTCATATTTGGCATTAAAATCCATTTTGGGTTAAAGGTCAACGCCGCTGTATCTGTATCCCGGTATACCCAGGTTCAGATGAGTCACTTCCATTCCAGATGATTTGTTTAATTTCAAATTCATCATTGTGTGCCAAGAAGGAGTTTCTTTCAGTGAACCGCTTCCATTGACTTGCAGAGTTACACTAGCCTAGCGCCTGTTCATTTGAGGGTAAGACACCAGAAGACTTCCAATGTGTTTTCAAATGGCCTCATTCAAAACCAGGGCCAGAAACGACGACGACAACAAGATTGTAGTTTGTCCACAAACACGCAGATATTTCCAGCTGCTTCTCGCTAGGCAGTCTGCGTGGAGGCTCACCAGTCAGCCCAAATAAAACTAACCCAGTGAACTCTCCCTGCGGACGCCCGACGACGACTTTGGAACGAAACGACGTCCGTCTTCGTCCCGGTAAGTGTGTCTTAATGTGTGTCTCGCTCCAACTGTGTGCTGTGTGACTTCAGCCCAGGGAGGCGGGGCAGCCGCGGCCGCCGCTCCGGGCACAGCGGCTCCAGCCCCAGGGGGCGCCGCTGCCGCCGGGGGCCAGCAGGACTACAGCGCGGCCTGGGCTGAGTACTACCGACAGCAGGCCGCGTACTACGGGCAGCCGGGCCAAGCCCCTGGACAGGCGGGCACTCCACAGCAGGGACAACAGGTATTTGGGCCACATGTCATTTATTTATTTTTTTTAAAACCGCCATCGTATGTTTTTAAAGTGAATGTTGTTTTGGAATGCTGATTGGTAACGCGGTCGTTGTAATGTTCCAGGCCCAGTAAAGTTTGGTGCTCCGGTCGTCTGGTTGGATGACATCTCCCTGTGAATTATCTCTACCCGGACTATGGTTGTTTGATCACGGTTCTTCCTTTAATTACTTATTTTTCCCTTTTCTGTCGAGCGACTCATTTACGCTTGCTTTGTGAGACCTTTTCCAAGGTCATTTTTATATTTTCCTTTTTTTTGTTTTTGGTACGTTAAAATATAAGCTGAAAGAGAATGTGGGAAGACTAATGATGATTTGAACAAAGCACTAATGAACTCCATGGTATTCAATTCTTCACTCACCAGTAACTTACCAGCCACATGCAATTGCAGGACAAAGCAAATGTATTTGTTGTGTGCTCACATCATAACAGCATCTGTATATACAACGTGTCACACTGTAGTAAACTTTTTGTTCTACTGATGGTGAAATCCTGTTTAGCAGTACTTTCAGTATTACAAAACTAATGTTTGTTTAAAATGTCAACCTTTTTGCTTTTAGACTCTTCTAGTTTTATTTTGTTTGTTTTTTTTATCCAAACATTCCCACTGTTAAGTTGCAGAAAAAAATGTTAAGCTTTTTTTTTTTCTTTTTTTTTTTTTTTTCTTCCTATTGCTATCATGAAGAGGGTCATGTGTCTGTCTGTATACAGTGTATGCTACTGGGCAGAAAAATGTGTTCAAGTTGATACCCACTGTATCCTAGAACGCTTTTTGAGTGTAGTTCTGCAAAACCCATGACTCTCTTTTTTTGTGTGACAACGTTATAGTTGGAAGAACTTTCTTTTTATTTTTTGTTGCAATAAGTCATGTCATTGTATGCTGAATTTTTAATTTTTTACTGCTTGTTTTTAAAGACTTAATAAAAACATACAACGTGGCTTTTTTGTTTAATTGAATGTGTGTGTGTGTATATATGTTGGAATGAATTAAAACCTAATTATTCAGAAGTATTGTATACAATTCGAGGTATATAAATACAATTGGTTTGTAAAAAAGATTGTCCCCGTGGCTGCGGGGTGTGATTGGCGTACCTCTGGGCGACTGAAGGGGGGTCTTTTTTTTTTTTTTTTAGAGTGAACCCATTGGCAAGGCACTGTCCACAACAGTTCAATGGGAGATGGCGCCCAGCTCGAAATCAGAAAAGGACAACAAACAGAAATCTCAAAGAAAACATAAAGACCATGTTGTCAAGCTGCTTACTCGTGGGAAGGTATGCACCCGTTCTAACAGTTGTTGGTGCAAAATCAAAGTCAGACGTTTTGTTTTACATGGTATGGATAGTTTGCCTTTGCAATAGCTAGCTGTGTTAGCTTGCTAAATAGTTAGCTGTTCGGTGCAAACATTTTGCTTCTTTGTTTTTAAGTCTTGTTATGGTTACTCGTCAAACTTTACAATAAGGAGGATGGCAACAGTAACCTACTGTAATGTGTATTCCGTTTTTTATGTATTCTATGCGGTCTCAGACATCAGTCTTATCAGTCGCAATTAGCTAGGTACAGACATCTTAATGGAGGGTGTTAGCATTATAGCTTTACCAGCAATGCCTCACTATCGTCTTAACATCACGTTTCATAACTAGTAAAAACATGAGGACCACTGCATGTGCCCATGTCAATTTAACTCCCTTTCCCTTTGAAATTATGATTGATCATATAAGCGTATGCATTTAATTTCAAGTCAAACTAGCTCACATTTTTGTTTCTAAAAGTAATATATTTATATACAGATAATCATGTCTTGCAAAATGCAATATGTTGCATTTTGCAACATATTGTACGTAAGGATTTTGTTGATTGTGATTTGTGTTCAACATGTCGACCTTTTCTCCCGTTTAACTTTATTATCCAGCTGTCAGGTCAGTTTTCTCAACGCCTGTTTCGGAAGCTACCACCTCGGGTATGTGTCCCTTTAAAGAACATAGTCAGCGAGGAGTTCCTCCGGGCAGGGTAAGTGTATCTGTGCGTGTTTTATTTATGTTTTGTGGACCCTCATCATGCACCTGTGCCAGGGATACTGTTGAACTGTCACATCTTAAACCGTAGCAGTGATGGTTATGATTTGCTTTAAATTCATTCTTGACTACCCTTTTTGGTTTCAGTCATATCTTTCTTGGCTTCACAAAATGTGGCCGCTATGTTCTGTCCTACACAAGTGATTGTGGGGAAGATGATGACTTCTCTTTCTACACCTACCACCTCTACTGGTGGGAGTTCAACCTCCACAGCAGACTCAAACAGGTAAGTGCTGTGCCACCATGTCCCCTATCCCCAAACATGTAACTGAATGAAGGACTTGGATTGGATCAGATAGGGACAATTACATTTCTATTCAATCTCCCCTTTTCCCCGTATGCCAGTCATGCCATCCCAGCCTAGCTTAATGTGATCTGTTTTAGAAGACATTTCTCATGTGCTCCAACCATACCTTTTCCCCTTCAGGTCCACCATGTGCGACTGTTTGCAGGGGAAGAAATTTACAGTGATCTATACCTAACTGTCTGTGAGTGGCCCAATGACCGCTCCAAAATTGTCATCTTTGGATTCAAGTAAGACATAATAATCCATTTTACGAGGGAATTCCTTTTTTCCTGTGCTTGTTTTTAGAAAACAAAGCAGTAAAACCTGGATGAAGGCTTATTTAATGTGTGTGTGTCCATCAATCCATGCAAGTACACGGAGTTCCAGTTCGGTTCTGATGAACCTGATGATGAGCGATGAGAACAACAGAGATATCTACATCACCATTGCTTCCATGCCGCCGCCCATGCCTTGCTCTCAATGCTGTCCGCTTCCTTCAGTTTCCACGATACGCACAGGTACGTGCTTCTAACCCTGGGCAACACATTCTGCTGACCCCCCCTCCAGTTTCCAACTGTGTCCGATCGTTCAGAAAAAGTTTTTGCTGCCACCATACACTTAACCAATCGCTTTTGGGTATTAGTTGTTCCTCAGGGTTGCTACCACACCCAAGATGTGTGACTCTGAATTCAGGCAGGCAGGGGAACTTTTATGCATCTGAAAGATCCAGCACCACAACCTTTTGATGAGTTTGCACTGCTAGATGCTCTTACTCTTGCATTGGTACCCCCCCCCCCCACACTGTCTCTAGGCGGTGGCGAGTGTCTGGAGCACGGCTACGTACTCAACAGCAGGTACCAGGTGGTGTATCCCTTCCCCACCTTCCAGCCAGCATTTCAACTCAAGAAAGACCAGGTCATCCTGCTGAACACCAGCTACTCGCTCGTGGCCTGCAGCGTCTCCCTATGCCCAGGTGGGAAACACGCGCCACTCGCACCTCACGCCAGCGCCCGCCATGTTCCCGGTCGCTCACGTCCGTCTCCGTCTCCATCTTCCGTCTTTTTTTGTTTGCAGCAGACCAGGAGCAGTCCTCTCAGATCCTGTACTCTAGCGGAGCCACACCTCCTCCTCCACCCCCCACCCAGTCGGCCTCCTCCACAGCCTCCTCGTCGCCCCCTTCCTCCGCCCCGACCCAGGGATCCCCCGACGGCCGGCACGCCGCCCCCGGCCGGCCCGGCCCGTCCCCGCTGTCCCCCGGCCAGAC
>OMKI01036430.1:1777-12558 GCA_900302315.1 Phycis blennoides
ACTGTGAGCCTGTGTGTGTGTGTGTGTGTGTGTGTGTGTCTTCCTGTGAATTAAGACCGCTCTCAATTACTTGGTGAAATGACACAAGGCTGTGCGCTATCCCCAACAGCACTAGCAATAATCCCCACATAGGACATACACTGCGACCTGCACATGTGCGTCAAAACAGCCATTGAAATGTGTAAGCGGTCTGCATCATTACAAGTGATACATCAAGCGAGCTGATGTCTGATTTCCCCATGCAGCCAGTGTGTGTGTGTGTGTGTGTGTAGCCTCTTCGTCAATATATAGGAAGATGCTTTCCTTAATTCACACAGAATAAAACAGTTCCAGGCAGAAAATTAGAGGATTTTTTTGACAGCGCTTTAAAATAATCCAAGCAACACTGGCTACATCTAAAGCATCCTTGTAATCCAAACATGAGTGTACATCCATCCAGGGGAGACTATGAAGTGTAGAGAAAATAGCGAGGCTACGAGAGAAAAAAAAAAAAGCTCTTGCCTTTTATTTTGCAATCATGATAAATCCAGTCTAACCCATCTCTGCCATCCTCTAGAAAGGGGTTAGTCTCATGCTGGGATGATGATGGCCGCTCCGCGCTTGTTGGTTTGTGATCCTTCCCCGTCCTACTACCGCTTCTCTCTTTCCTCCGGGTCGGTAATTCTTGGAGATTTCTCAAATGCACAAAAATGGATGCAATGAAAAAAAATCCAGATAGGCAGAGTAGGCGGAGCGACTGAAATACGTAGAACAAAGCTGGGAGGACGGGAGAGGGTTCATTGACAGCAGGCGGACAGCGGCTGCAAAACGCGGACTGGAGTTGCTCGCAGCTGGAGCAGCGCTACTACCAGTAAGCCTCATTCATATTTCATCACGTAATGTGAGTGAAAGAGCAAACATATAATGAGTATGAACCACTGGCTGACTCAAGTGGTTCCCGTCAAACTCTCCAGTGAGATATATTTACATGGTGTTATCAAAATGGATCAAGACCTGTGAAGTTATATATATATCTGAACGAGGCACACACCTGATCCAACTTCAGTATATCCCTTAAAATACATTTCATAAATAATGCAGACGACAGGACCTTTAACCCTTTAGCTTGTGATGCAGACCCCTACCAACTTATATATTTGGTCCCTTTCCAAAGACGAACCTCACTTCTGCTTTGATGGGATTGGGATTATGAAATGAGTCAATCCGAAGCTGGAGTACTACCATGGTCATTTATGATCATAATTTGCATCACAAATATAACTAGCACAAATAAAGAGGACGCAGAGTTTATTTGCAGCTTATTTTTTAATAAAAAACATTTGTCACAACTTTTTTGGAGAGTGCATATTAGATACGGAAACCTGCAAACATTTGAAAAAAAAAAAAAAAAAAATGTATTCTATAGATGGGAAACCCCCTGCATCCCAGAAACGAGGGGATATGTATCCGTACGCGTGATGACATCCCATCAGTGTCAACGTCCTGGAGGGGGGGGGCGCGTGGCTGACGCAACACATGCGGCCCCCCCCCCCCCTGGCCTCGCGTTGGCCTCCACCGGACCTCCACCTTCCCTCACTTCACCACGGCCACCACCTGCTTCTCCCGCTCCGACCTCGGCGGCGCGGCTCCCGGCTTGCTGTGTTTGCGCACGTTGCGCTCCCTGGAAGACAGATGGAGAGCAGGGTTACATGAGCCCCGCGCCGGGGGGACGAGGGGGGAGAGAGACTACTCAGGGTGAGGGTGGGGGAGGGGGGTGAGAGCGGAAGAGACTGTTGACCCAAGTTCACACGTCACTGACTAATGTACCCTTGCCTGAAATATACATGAAAGCAGCGCGACGTTGACTCAGTCAACACGCGCGCGGCTCAATCGTATCAATATCTAAACAAATACAATAACACTCTGAGCTGTGGGCAGGCCGCGCCGGCCGCGGCACAATCAATTCGCCACGGAAACATCGAATGAGTATGTAGCGCCGGTGGAGGGGAGCGCGTCACGGAGGACGCGGGCGATGGCTACAGTTTCCATCTGGACTGCGGGGCCGAAAAAAACCCATGCAGTGAAGAGGGGCCTCCCCGAGCCCGGGGAGCGACGGCACACAATCAACCCCTGGGGGGAAAAAACTATGAAAACCTGCTCTTTTAACCAAATCACTGGCCTCTGACGTCAGCTTGAGAGAAACAACACCCCCCCCCCCCCTTTTGCATGTGTACCGGTCGCTCGGGTCGGCTGAGCCTGACCTTAACCACCGGGGAATCACGGCTGCGTTTAACTACCGCTCCGCTACAGTACAGAAACACATCCGTTTCGATGTATATAAAATAAATGAGGTATAGCCTGCGCTCTGGACTACGCAGGGCCACGGCCACCATGAACCATTGACATTTTCATGACATCAAGATCCGGTTACCGGCTTGATGAGAGCAATTAATAGTTAATGGTGACGATCCTTCGTGGAAACAAGGGACGCTAACAAGGGGAACACGTCCTGACACGTTCAAATCACTTTCTATACCGAGTAGAGATGACCTATGCGGCCCTCCGGTCCAGCCCGACCAGAACCACTGAACAAGGTGGAGGGCGACCAGAACCACTGAACAAGGTGGAGGGCGACCAGAACCACTGAACAAGGTGGAGGGCGATCAGAACCACTGAACAAGGTGGAGGGCTCGGGGCTCTCTTAACAGAAAGCTCATGATAAGCCGGCATTTTTAAAAACAGAACCCTCAAATGTGAAAAAAACCCGGGCGTGTCGATTTGGACCGCCGTTAACAGGCAGCCCATCGGCCAGGCCGCTACGTTCGCCGCCGCCACGACAACGACGACGAAGACGCGAGGGTGGCGCGGCGTAACCGGGGGCGACGTACTTCCTGCGGCGGGCCTCCCTCATCACGGCGTGCTCCTTGGCCTCGGTGTAGATGTGCTTGGGCAGGTGGCGGTGGCGCGCGATGCGCTTCACCTTGGGGTGGTGCTGGAACTTCTCCTTCAGCTTCTCGTTGTAGTTCACCGCCAGCTTCTCCCTGTGGGTGAGCTGTCAAGGAAAAAGGGGCGGGGGGGGCAGAATAAACAACGGGAGTGAGGAGGGGAAGAGAGAGACTTGGGCCACGTTTGGCCGTGTTGGGCCACGTTGGGCCACGGTGAAACAGGCGCTGGACGCTGCTGCTGCGATGGTTGTGCGGATTAAGTTACAGCGCTTCCTTTAAAGTGTTGGCACGCGCGCGAGGCAGTAAAGCAAGTTCAGCTTGACAAGCCGGACCCATTCACATCTAAATCAATGACAGTTTATAAACCAGAGACACCAGCTCAACAGAGGCCCTCCCTGCCCATAAAGAAGAAGATGGGGGTGGGGGGGGGGGGGGAGAATTCAACTTTCACATCCTGGCCGTCTCTTTGTGCCGCAGTTTTTTTTGAGCACTCATTCTGGGCTTTTATTCTAATTAAAAGCAATGATTTTCTTTATGCCCCCAGATTCAATTTCTTTGACGAAGGCCATTAGGTAGTGATCCACTTAGACCGGCTGGAGAGTTCGCGAGGCATCGGTCATCGTACTTTCACTATTCCTCCGCATCCTCCCATGAGACGGAAAGCAGTGACCCAAATTCACACGCAACATTTTAATATCAAGTTCCCTCAAAATTAGCCGTTTGAAGGCCATCATCCTTTGCTTTTTGTTACATTTACTAAAGGGGGGGGGGGAAGGGTGCATGTCAATAAATATAGCTTCATTATATGGGAAGCCGTCCATTAAATATGAAAAGCTCAGCCCTTCAAGGGAATATTAAAGTGATGTCTCTTTTCCAGGGATCACAGAGACAGCCCTAGATTCAGCATTTCTTCAGAATTAAAAACCTTTTCTGTACAACTTGATTCTTAATGCTTCATTATGTTCTGAGTGCCCCGCTTTAAGTGATTGGCCGATTTAAACTGCTGATAGGGGCAGGGCTTTTCTGATTTATTTAAGTGCAACGCTTGCAAATAAATCCCCCCCCCCCCTTAAAGTGACAGTAAAACAAGTGCCAAAAGTTGGCCAATTTTCTACTCCGTAACCCGCATCAGGGGAATAAGGAGGAGTGAATCTGACTGTGAATGAACGATTGCCATCGCGCATGCCACCAAAGATGACCTCCATCTTCCGTTATTTAGCCGTAAGTATCCAGCGCTATCAGGAGCAGTCCCCGGGCATTTTACACCGGAAGCTGCATGAAGATGGCCGCCACCGCACGCCGCGCCGCCGGGCGCCAGCGTTGGCGCCAACGCCGGCCTCCAGGCTAAAAATCGTGAAGTCAGCCAAACATCGTCGGAAGCAAGTTATAATCTCGCAATTGACCATTACAAAATTTGTGAAACAACTGCCGCGCTTTTCAACATTTTTTGGACTCCCATCGGTCACTGGAACCGCCGTGCCAACCGGTACACTGTACTTAGAGAGAGTGATTCTGACCCAACTCAGCATCTATCAGGGAGCTTGGCAACGACACCGCCACGTTCCGGACCCGTTTGCCAACTTTCCCCCCCCCTGCTGAGACGGGCACAGAGCCACGGCCGTACAGAGCTAACCAGGACAGGGCGATGATCAGCAGTGATACCCATCCTAACGGCAGAACCTTCGGCGTGACACACGTGGCACATTCAGTGCACGTGGTGTTCGGTACCCGAGTCCAGACACGCTCACCAATGTTCAAGTAGTCAAGTGTGATGATGTAAGGTTGCTGTGGCGCCATCAAACACATACAATTAAGAGGAGGTACGTGCTACACTCAAAACCCAGCGGTCGTGGGTCCATCCGGGCCACGCGTGAAGACACAGATTCCGAAGGATGTAGGAATGTTTGGAGGAGGGACGCGTAAAGTAATTCAAGTAGTAGACGTAAATAAAACATTAACATAGAGATCAATCGCTGTTTTGTTTTTTTCTTCTTCATAGTGCTTCGTTTGACATCTCAAAATAACATACCGATGAAAACAATCAGCTCCAGTCCCCGCACACACAACGCAACGCGCCGCGCCCTCCGTGAAGTCATTCCACAAGCGCTGGCTGACACAACCACTTGCGGCGCCCGAGCGCGCTCTCGCTCACCCGCGTCGTGTTAAAGCCTGTGGCGGCGGCGGCAGTGCCGTTAGGTGGTTGTACACCAGCAATGGTCAACCTCGCAATTGAAATGCTTGCAACTTGTTCTGGTGACTTTCTTACTGTATTAGCAGCAATGAAATGTTTCACTGTTACGGCCGTCAGATGTCGGCCTTGTCTCCCTCTGCCTCTGTGTGCGCTAACCCTCCTATGTTACAGCAGAGCCTCTCCAGTGGGCGGGTCCTTCCACCTGCTGATTAGCCACGGCGGCTGATTGGTGCGGGGCTCCGCCAACCGGAGAGCGACAGCGGAGGGGAAGCGCATAAAAACCAGTCTACCCTACAAACAGGGGCAGACACCTTTAGATCGCAGGCGAGAGTGTTCCTATGTTAAACGTATGTTAAGACGCTATAGTTTGTGTGTGTGTTTCCAGATTTGGGTCGCAGGGTAAGAGCACATTTTGACTGATCTTCATTGCACCCCCACACGTTAGGATTTATACTTTGTTTAGATACACTAGGCTAAGGGGTGCTGGTCTTTTGTACTTTTGTTTTTCCCTATAGTTAGAGTAGTTAGAGTTTTGTTTTAGGACTACTCGATTTGTGGTCGTGGACCACTCATCGGTAGTCCTTAGGTTAGTGATTGTTTTCCTTTCTAGAAGTGCTCCTTTTTGTTATACTCATTTCTTTTCTTTGACGGCACCAAGCGGCCCATTTCTGGTACCTTATAATTTAAACCACCATCTGTACAATCATAATAAACTCACTGTCAAATAAATTACCAACCACAAACATCGGTTGTGTGTGTTGCTTCCCTTTTCCCTTGGCGAGCTAAGGGTTCGTAACATTCACCTTCTGATGACAAATGTACTCTTTGTACGTCGCTTTGGATAAAAGCGTCTGCTAAAACGCCCCTCAGTGTGAATGTGAATGTGGCGCCGGGCGGCGGGGACGGGACGGGACTCACCACTCCGAGCTTCTCGGACGCGTTGGCCTTCCACAGGCGGATGTTCATCTCGTCCGAGCCACTCAGCACGTACTTGTTGTCGGCCGACCACTTGACGCAGACCACGTGCTGCATGCGCTTGGTGTGGTAGACCTCCCTGGAGCCATGGGAGTTCAAACAGTGTTCAGCGCGTGAACATGAAGATCTACTATACTACTATAATACTCTACTATAATAAAACAAAAGATTAAAGAATCAACAGTGAAATTGAATGACTGAATTTCATGAATAAACTGCATGAAACAGTCACACGGTATGCATGTATGAAACAATCATACAGTATGCATGTATGAAACAATCATAAGGTATGCATGTATGAAACAATCATAAGGTATGCATGTTTGAAACAGTCATACAGTATGCATGTATGAAACAATCACGCGCCAGACACAGACCTGCTGTGTCTGGCCTCCTTGGGGAAGATGCGGATGCTCTTGTCGAAGCTGGCCGTCACAAACTCCCGGCCGGTGGGGGCGTAGTCCAGGTCGAGCACGGCGGAGACGTGGTCCACGTGCACCGTGACCGGCTTCTCCAGGTACCTCATGTCGTACGTGTACAGACTGGGGGGGGAGCACAACAGGGCCGGCTCATCGCCGGTGGAGGGCGTTGAGTGGAGGACGAGGATCGCGCGCACCGACTCCGTGCATTTTATAACGGTGACACACTTATACTGTAAACAGTATAATATTAAGACCTAACGTCACACGTTCACTCACTTGTAATCCTCATTGGCGCATGTGAAGTAGAACGCTTCCATGGGGTTCCAGGATAATGTGTTGCTTCTCATCTTCATGATAACCTGAGAGGGAAAAGAGGCACCCGAGGTACAATATGTAACATTGACGCGGCGCGTTTAAAATGGGTAATGCAGATGCTTATGCCCAACGAGGCCTTCGTTCTTTCGCTATTCTGGCTTTAAAAGCTTTGAAATGCTAAGACATGTGAACATGAAACCAGTGAACATTTCAGAAAAGGCCCGTTTACGTTTGGTCGTCACTCACCTTTTTAAGGGGCGTCGACTCCCGCATGTCGTAGAGGACGATGCTTCGGTCGGACGCGCAGCTGGCGAGAAGCTCCGTCTGGAGGAACACAATCACTTTTCCTTGACTCAACGACACGAGGAAATTCCACGATAAAAACGAACGTGATGTTTGTTGTGAAGAGTGAAGTGCGCTCGCGGCGGCCCAGTGGCCGTGTGTACAGTGCATGGGAGGGGCAAAGGCAGGCTCACCTCGACCGGGTTGAAGCGCACGGAGCTGAAGCTCTCCACGCCCCAGCTGAAGGAGCGAATGGGGGTGCTGCGCTGCTCGTCCCAGATGTCCAGGTGTTGGCCACAGGTGGCAAACGTGCCGTCCGTCTGATGATGGTCGAGACCGGTGAACACCGTCTGGAGAGAGAACGGCAGGTGCGTTAGCATGCCGCTAACCCCCCGGTTAGCACGCCGCTCCCGGGTCAAGCGTGCGTGCGACAAGACCTTAAAAGCTACATGGTGAAGATACAAATTTCCGTTGTCGTTGTCGTGTTTGGCGTCAATGCAATTCACAACCGTTTTGTCACCATGTCAATGAATGGCAATAGGGTTTCAAAGCCGAGCCAATTGTATTAACACAAAAACAGCCGACAATGCCGCATGCCCGATAGCTGCATTATATCCGTCCTGCGTACTTTCGTGCCGTTCAACATTCAGTGTGAATATGGTCAGACGAGGAAAAAAAAAACGGACACCTTTCTTCATAGGGAGCCGAAGGAATCCAAGCCTACCTTGCCGAGAATGGTATTGATGGGTTCCTCTTCCACTCCGCAGCCCGGCGCTTCCATACTCCACTGTTTGATCGTCTTGTCATCGCCGATCTGTCACAAGCAACCACGAGTCAGGACAACGTTCATGTCTTTGCTTCGTATGATGGAAATGGTAAAATAATTAATCGTAATACACATTTACCGAGAAAAACGAAGTGCCACAGAAGCGGACGACCAGCCCGCGAACAAAGCCCTCGTGTGCTTGGATCGTGCGGACACAGTTGCGCTTGGTCAAATTCCACACCTTCACCTGAGGATCAAAATAGAAAGCGTGCAACGATAACATTAAGGCAATATTTCTACAACCATAATGTCTTTACAGCAAAGTATGTCATGTAAATACTCAATATGGGTATGTTTCATTTGTATGAGACTATTAACAACTAATGTTATTTGGTGTGTGTATGTGTGTGTCTACCTCTCCATCACATGCGCCAGAGAGCAGAGTGGACAGGCTGGTAGAGTGCTTGGCCATGCAGTTGACAGCATCTCTATGGCCGTCCAGTGAAGCCAGGAACGGCTTGGCAAATACTCGCTCCAGCTTAGTGGCGTTCAAAGCCCGCGCGTACTCCCTTGGAACTTCAAATGGATTGAGGGCTGGGTCATAATTTCTTGGAACTAAAATAAAAAGAAAACAAGAGAAACATTAATAACTACAATGAAAAGACATTTCACCATTTCGCCGATTGTGTATCAGCGTTTCGCATTGACTCCAAGCAAATGGCTTATGGTGCAAACAAGCGAGTGAGTCTCGATAAAGTGCCCGATTATGAAAATAGTAGTCTTATCTGATGTCGATAAACTCATCAATATTGCACCTCTACGGACAGCTTGGGACATCCTCCAGCAACTTTCTGTCTCAACACGTCTGAGCCGTTCAATCACTTAGACTTGGACAGCAAGTTGCTTAACATGACCCAAGTTGTCCGTAGAAGTCCGTAGAAATCCGAAACTATTTAAAAAAAAAAAACTACTATAAAAAACGAGCATGTCTACAGTCAGCTGAGCGGACCGAGCTAACCAGCCAGCCAACCGGACAAGCTAGGAGGTATAAATGAGAGCTTTCAGGACTTACCGCGCTGGATATCATATTTAGTTTCGCGGACGTAGTCGTCCGGGTTTCTGGACAACACTTTGACCTTCATTGCGTTGTTGAGAACGTGAGCTTATTCCAAAAAGTACATTTCTCTAAGAGAAATACAGTTCACGATGGAGTAGCCATGTGTGGACGTCGTGGGGTCACGTGATCTCACGTTCTTCTTCTTCTTCTTTATCCGTTCTTTTCTGACGTCAACGGCGCTCTGCCGCCCCCTGCAGTACCGGACGGCGCATCAGGAACAGAGTGGAACTACACTGCCAAGCATCGAAACATCGAAACACATATTTGTTTCATTAACTGTGTAATCCTTTAAAAGTTGTTAATATATTTACCCCCGTCGTCCTCATTTCCACATGAATGGGCCTCATTTCCCTGTCATCCTCTCCCTGTCCCTGCTATTTCTCACAGTGTACCGTAACAAGCTCTACTGTTTATAACACGTGGAATGAAAGCCTTCCCTATCAGGTATGTGTATTTATTTAAGCTGTACTGTCCCAACCTTTACCATGTAAATACTGTGCAGTATTCTCTCTCTCTCCCTGCAGACCTGCATGCTCCTACCATCCCCTAAAGCAGTGGTTCTTAACCTTATTGGTACTGAACCCTGCAAGCTTCATCAGTGCATTCACTGAACACCTCGTAATTGCAAAAATAAAATATGATTTATTCAAGGTATATGTGTATATGTGTTCAAAGAACAAAACCAACAAAACATGAATTTCACACAAAAACATAACTCGTGACAACTTTTATGATCCACTGGAACCGGGCTGTGTGTCTTGACAAGTGGCGGCTGCTGGTCTTTAAGGAAATACTATGAGTGTGTTTTATTTAAAGGGGCATTTACCAGACGCTTTTGTCCAAAGCGACTTACAATCAGTACAGGATGACGCGCTCTGTCCACCCGCTCTACCCACTGAGCTACTGCCGCAGTTTACAGTGTAAGAAATGAACAATGGAAATGGTCAAGCAATTTCGCCAAGAAAATACCAAGAAATGGGTAGAACCCAGGTTAAGAACCAGGCTCTGGCTCATGGAGGGTGGTGTACAGGTTCTGATTTGAACCAGGCTCTCCAGAGATGCCTACCAACTGCTCCAAATGTTGTGCCACAAAGGCCAGTCTACGACAGCAGCGAAGGTTATACTTGACATCAAAATCACAAGACATCATTAGAGTTACAGAAAAGCCAACAAACAGCTCAACTAGAGATTTGAACACCTGTCTCCAGAACTCTACACACACAGCTCTGTGCACTGCACCACTGTGATGCTTTTTATGACATGTTCGGAGGTTATACTTGACTGAGTAGTCAGACAATTGATGACATGACAACATAAGAAGTTCATCAGCAACAACCGTGACAGGACTTGAACCTGTGTCTACAGAACTGTACACAAGCAGCTCTATCCTCTGCAACACCATGGTGCATTCCTTGACATGTTTGGAGTTTATACTTGACTTAGAAGTCAGACAATTAAGTAACAGCTAACTTCAGCTGGACTCGAACCTGTGTGTCCAGAACTACACAAGCAGCTCTATGCCTGACTACATCATGTACACACTGAGCCAACACACTGCAGCTGTGTTGGCTCCTACCTTTGGTACACCTCTGGTGCAGGCCTGGTCATCTGGTGTTAACGCTGTTGTGGAATGTTCATTGACCATGTTCTGGATGGAGAGAGAATACAAGCTTTGATGTTTGTTTGTTTCGTTTTTTTCTCAGGTGAATGATATACTGCCGACGAGATGTAAAGTAAAGTTGTAATTAAATAAAGAATATAGACTCTAAATGCCATTGTTTTCGGACTT
>OMKI01036472.1:3713-14123 GCA_900302315.1 Phycis blennoides
AAAACAATGCAATGGGTTAACAGGATAGTGGTGTGTGTGTGTGTGTGTGTGTGTGTGTGTGTGTGTGTGTGTGTGTGTGTGTGTGTGTGTGTGTGTGTGTGTGTGTGTGTGTGTGTGTGTGTGTGTGTGTATGTGTGTGTGTGTGTGTGTGTTTGTGTGTGTGTGTGTGTGTGTAGAGCCACTACAGCCCGGGCCATGTGTGTGTGTGTGTGTCTTTTATATGTCATGCATGTGCAGTGCATGAATGGGTTTGTGTGTTTGATATGCAAGCAGCTCACGGGTGTATGCACATGCTCTGCACTATGGAGGCCTATGTGAGCATTTTGTGAGCATAATGTGAGCATTAGTATTTGTTTACCACTGTGTGTGTGTGTGTATCTGGTGTGTGTGTGTTACCTGTGTGTGTGTGTGTGTGTGTGTGTGTGTGTGTGTGTGTGTGTGTGTGTGTGTGTGTTGTGTGTGTGTGTGTGTGTGTGTGTGTGTGTGTGTGTGTGTGTGTGTGTGTCTCTGTGTGTGTGTCTGTGTGTGTGTGTGTGTGTGTGTGTGTGTGTGTGTGTGTGTGTGTGTGTGTGTGTCTGTGTGCTACCTGTGTCCGTGTGCAGCTGCAAGGCTGTATGAGTTCATGTCTCCCAGCGGGGCGGTCGGCGAGGAGATGCCGTTCCGACACAGGGTCCCGATCATGGGGTCCGCACCTCGCTCCAGCAACACACTCACCAGCTCAAAGTTCCCTGAAACACACAGACACACACACACACACACACACTGTTCATGCCACCCTGCGGCAGTAATGATCCACTGGATGTATTTCCTCATGGGTAGTTTTATTTTTCCATCGAGCAACATGACAACATGATTAGATGCGCATCACGTGACCTTCTAGTAATGTCAAAGATCAGAGGACTTTCAAAAGGCAACGTATGAGACGAACATTTCCATATCTGACATCTGTCTGATATCTGGTGACATCACAATACACGATGATCATGTGTAATCTAATTCACGCCGTGTGAAAAAACTGGATGTGATTCCCACAGTAACATGCTGACCTTTTCTGTAAAAAAAAGTTTCTTTCTTTCTTTGAAAGGTCAAAACATAACTGTAAAGGCCAGATGGAAAGTGTGTTAAAAAAAAGAAAAAAAGTACAATGATATATTTATGTAAGGCTCTTCGGGCCTGGAAGCTTCTAGTTGTATCTTCCCTCACGGCGACTTGTTTAAAATGTGCAATCATTTAATTAGTAGCAGGGCCGAAGGCGTTTCAGTTTCCTGCCTTCGGTCAATTCCCTGTGAGCCGGTTTATGCTAGAGACGTGAAACTTGGCAGGCAAATCGATGTGTTACCGCTACTCAGAAGTGAATATTATGTTGCCATGGCAATGGTGGTTGCCAAGTGTATCTACAATACAGGGAGTAGTACGGTTGAAAAAGTAATCTCCCATAGAAATCCACGTGCCACATCTATATCTACCACCAGGGGGCGCTGTGTATGTGTTCATGTCGTGATCCATCGTCACCACACTTGACACGTGTGCTCCACAGGAAGCCACCAACTCATATCTACAATGCAGAGATGATTCTGCAGCGCCGGCCAAGTTCATTTCATGGCTCTACAAACTCGCACGCGTGGAGAAGTTCCTTTTGTTGACGCGAACACCAGCTTTCACACTGATGGCTGAGGGGTCAGAGTTTGAAAATGTAAGCTGTCATTGAAATCCATTGTTTTTTGCAACCCCATGCCTTTGGAGCCAATCTGCACCAGATGTTGGTGTCTTCTATAGGGGAGCATTTGGTATCTTTAATATGACCATAATTAACCCAGGGGCCTTATTCTGTTGAAATGACAATTTGTTATGTCATGGTACTTGTATGTCACATGTATGACTAACCTGTATAAATAAAGGTAAAATTAAAAAAAAATGTACAAAATTGGACATCAGCCAATCCTGGGGGTAATTATCCAGCCCTCGGATTGTAATTAAAGTTGATCACACACACCTGCAAGACTTCCCCTGGAGCCAAGCGCATGCTGCAAGCACTGCTAGGAGCTACTGACTAAGATAAGGTTTCATATCAAGTAGTTTTTCTCTGAAATACTGAAATACTATTCCTCCTGAATTACTTGCAGTGTGAGTAATTTACTGTTCCTGTTTTGTTTGAATGTGCTGCCAACCCTAAGTTATGTTATATTCATACAGTCTGGTCTTTTTTTTGTTGCCATTTTCCCCTGGCTCATTACTGAAGTCCAATAAATGGGTCTTCTAGAATCTGTTTGGTATCTCCTGGATGTTTTGGTCCTGGGAAGGCCAGTGCAAGCACCTTAAAATGTTTACGATGTTTGTGCATGAAGTATGAAGTAGTTACATCTCTACTTTGTGTTTTTATTGGACTGTATTCACAAAGGTCTGGGGAATGAATATATCTGGAAACTACTAATGTCTGGCTTATTAGCAAATTATTTTCACTGAGCTTTCCCCCCCCGCTGTGTTAAAACATAACGCAGTGGGAACGGTGTCTCTGTGTTTGATTGATTGTGCCTTGCTCAATAAACTTTCTTCATAAACTCTTGATTCCACTGTTTTGTACACTCTTTGGGCCTCGTAACATCTCGACATGTTATGTACTCGGGCACAAGAGGCTTATGGGCCTTGGTCAGCATTAACATAGCCCTTTATCACAGTAAAGGGCCGATTCACAGCCACGCCGTACGCTGAGTGGAGCAGGTCTCCTATTGAGTTGTGTGTAATGTTCAGTCCTCGCCCACAAACCAAGCAAAGTTCAAGATGGTCGCCATTTTCCTTTGACGTGAAACGTGGCGTGACTCGCTTCGGTTTGGCGTGCGACTGAACTTCCTCAGTGTGTGTCAGTCAGTGTTGGAGGGCTTCTCTGGCCTCTGGTGCCGCTGCTTCATTGGCAGAACAGAGTGGGGAGCTTTTGTAGAAGGCTGAGATGCAGGATGGCTCCTGAGGTGACTTATGAAGACCTTGTGTGTGTGGTTCATGTTGTTGGCTCCTGATGTAGCTGTGTTCCCGCGGGGGCTGTCAAACAGACATGTCAACAGTCTTCCAGCGCCGCAAATAGAGCTAAAGAGCAGCCGAACCTTTTCATCTGAACAAAATTTGTCTAGAAAGGCCTGTTTTTTGTATTTCTCTGAACTTGTGTTACTGTCATCTGAACATTTCTGCTCCGGATAATTTAAATAATTACCTTGTTTCCCCATCCCTAAATTGGCCCTCGTTCGATGTGCATATCACAGCACATTAACACTCTGCAGAATAATTCATCTCTCTGTAGTTCCATGTCACTGTATCACAAATGCGCGCCTGGGACACAATGCACTCATCCGGGATCCATTAGAAGTGGCCTCGTTCAACACTATTGCCGGTTAAAAGTTGGGAGATTAGCCCGATAATAAGCGGGCTGTTAATGCTCCATTATTATCCAC
Organism: Phycis blennoides; assembly: GCA_900302315.1. Taxonomy (NCBI): domain Eukaryota; kingdom Metazoa; phylum Chordata; class Actinopteri; order Gadiformes; family Phycidae; genus Phycis; species Phycis blennoides. The sequence goes on from OMKI01036472.1 coordinate 7,154, forward strand.
GGCTGTGTGTTCTGACCCATTAACCGTTGCCGTGACGACGCAGCTGCCTCTGACTCGGCTGGGCCGAGGACTGCTGGGGGGGGGGTCGCGTGGCGACTCAACGGTGAAGAAACACGTGTCTCAGTTTGTGTTCCTGGAGACTCGAATGCCACGTGCTACGACTTGGGATTAAATGACAATGTTTCTGCTCTTTGCCGAAATCCAAAAAGGAGCTCGACGGCAGAGGATGAGATGAGTGAACACCAGAGCAGTACAACGTTAAAGGGATGGATGGAGATACTGAAGGAACGGAGAGCTTTGGGTAGTGTTTTCCAGTAGGCCTACATTACCACACTGAACACTGCAATATGCACAGACTCTTGAATGACTTGCTGTGCACATACAGCCTAACGCACTTACAGAACCTCTCTCTGGACAGCAGACAGACCAGAACCTTCCCAGTACTTTGGCTTTTCACTTTGGGGCCCCTGCTGTCTACAGCCCCCTTTACGACCAGTCTGTAGACATTACTGAGACTAGCACATACCACGCAGGCGGCTTGCGTTCATATCCCAGCTGTTTGACTGCGCTTATGAGGGTTTGGTACTTTTAAGTCCTCTTTAAGCCTTCCTTTTAAGTAAGGAAGGCTTCTTCCCAACTGCATGCAAAAATAGGCAGAGCCCACTTCCAAAACTTCCTGCTGTCTGCGCTCTTAATTTGTAATCACAACGTTGGGTGTATTTCCACCACACACACACACACACACACACACACACACACACTCCTCCGTACCCGCGGCGGCGGCTAGCTGCAGCGGCGTCTCGGTGTAGTTCTCCGCCCCGTCCTGCAAGGCTCCCTCCACGTTGGCCTTGTTGTCCAACAGCAGCTGTGGTGTCAGCGGGCCACGTGGAGGGTGGAGGAGTAGGTGGAGGTAACAGGTGGTGACGATGTATGGGTGGCCGTGGGGGGAGGGGCGGGTTGGAATGTAGACAGATACACCTTCGTTAGAGTTGAGCAGCAGCAGCAGAATCTGTGTTCTACTATCAGGCCTGCCGCGATGCGTTTAAGTCAAGCCTGGGATTTACGGCGTTGGATAGGTGGTTGGCTCATCGGGTACTTACTGCGGGTTCATGCTGGTTTATGGTCTTTGCGTATTGGAGGGGAGGGTTGTGTGTAATCATACTGGGGCAGTTGGTTACGGAGCCGGGGTGTCGCTAAGCTATCTTTTCCAGAGTTGGGGAAAACGAGACCGGTGGTTTGTCTTTTCCTCCTCCCCTCCTACAGACGGGCTGCTTTCTGGAGTCACGCCCTCAGGTGACCGTGCTAACGTCAGACTAATAATTGACAAGATCATAGACTACAATATTTTGGCTTTCAGCGAAATGTATAATTTATTGATGACATAAAACATCTGCCGTGGCTAATGAATCAACGATGGCTTTGGTCTCCTGAATTGCTGCCCTGGGAGTTTAGACGCAGGATTAAAGGGTGATGCAGTTGACAGAAGGAATCATAACACACATCTTGGCAGTATACATAATTCAGCACTGAGTTAAGCTTTGTGACCCAATACGGCTCAGCAAACCGCTAACTCTCTCCAAACCCATAATTTCCAAACCATTTTTTTTCGATAATTACTGAACAGACTGTGAACTAGTATACACCGAGCTCGAAAAGGAGATATTACACTATTTAGATTTATTGAGAGGACGCTTTTTTAGTGGAGGTTTCTGGGGAACAGGTGCTGCAGTAGGGGCCAGGTTGTCCTGGTGAAGGACGACTCTGGGTGAGGCAGAGGACGTCGGGGAATCGAACCCAGAACCTTTCGGCTGGGAGTCTAGCCACGCCAACATCTTCCCTCGTATAGTACCTCGGTCACACATCTTTCACTGTCATGTCAACAATATGTATCATCATTGTTAGCGTGGTCCAAGGGAGTCTCTAGAGTGGGAGGGGTAGGGTGGGGGGGGGGGGGGTTGTTAGGTGAACGGAGGTCAAAGGTTACAGGTGACGGAGAGATCACTACCTGCACGACAGGGACGTGTCCGTGCAACACGGCGAAAGTGAGTGGCGTCCCCTGGCGTGTGTCGGGGTAAACTGAGGGGTGCTTGTTTACTGTGCTGGGCACCTGGGAAGTCACAGGTCATAGGTCAGATTGAGGGAGGGAGACAGGGGGAGGGGGGGAGAGATACGTTAGCCGTTAGCGTTTAGCACAACTCGGGCGGTTTGAGGAGCGGGTGAAGCATTATGGGGAAAAAGGAGAGCAAGGGGAGGTTTAGATGCAAAAGGAGGAGGGCGCAGGGGAGAGGAAAGGAGTTATTCCGTCCGATCGGACGTCCACGCGAGGACGCCGACTCTTTCGTAACGGACGGGCCGCTCGGCTACGCTGGACAACCGCCGCGCTAAAACACGTGTGAACCCTCCTGTATGCTCGTCTGTCTTACCTCAAATACTGAATCAAACGTGTGAACCCTCCTGTATGCTCGTCTGTCTTACCTCAAATACTGAATCAAACGTGTGTGCGTGTGTGTGTGTGTGTGTGTGTGTGTGGTTCATCAAGAGAGAGAGAGAGCGAGAGAGAGAGAGAGAGAGCACAGAAAACCAAAGGCAGACATCATGGCAGAACCTGGGCAGGGCGAGGTGAGTCATGACCAGATAATGAACGGAGAACAAGACTGTACAGTAACACAACATACTGTCAGGCGGCCCTCGCCAGTGCAGCGGGGGGGGGTTGTAGAATTCATAATGTGTCAATAATTACGCCTATGACAACGGTATAGCCGTAAGTAAAGCCATAATAAATTGAAAGTGCACCATATCTTACTAATGGGAATAATAGTGTTTTCAGGCTCATTTAGTAATAAGGTTTCCCCGCGCAATTATTAATTATGTACCAGTCATTAAATATAACTGCTTTTCATCCGGGAGCACGACCGAAAAATATTACTGGCAATGTACTGTGGCAGCATAGCAAAATATATAAGATTATGACAAGATGGCAGTGGGAAGCTAACTGCTTCGTCAAGCAGACAAACAGCACTTCTCAACTTCAACAGAAAGATCGAGGCGGGCTGTAACCACAATGTCACATCATGATAACAATGAAACGATAAAATGCTGAGGAATGAGGTGAACACGTTAAAGCCTCTGCATGTGGAGCAGACAGTGTGGTGCTGGTTGCTACGTCGCGCCAAAACAACATCAACGCTACAAATGGAAACCGCTGGGCGATAACATCGACACGACGTCAGTTCATGTCTGAAGCGCGCGGAAGAGATAATGCAAAACACAGAGGAATACGAGCAAAGGAAATCACAAAGAGCAGCAGAAGGAGAGTAGCAGCACAGAGACAAATTACAGTTGCAGTTATCACCGACAAACAAGATAACACGGTAACAAATGTGATGAGAACACGTCGAGGTTATACATTTATACAAATGATTTCTCTGTGGTGAGGATGTAGGCCTACGCTGACAACACTGTATGTACCAACAAATATTTGTAATTTGCACAAAACACGTGTCATTTCACAAGCCAGACTTACAATTTTACAAGTCAGAACAAAAATGTGACCGGTCAGAATTGAATTCCAGAGTGACGCTAAGACGACGGAGAGCTAACACGGCTAGCCACAAACGCCGCACCGTCGCCGCGGTGACGGCGTAGCCCGGCGGCACTGACCTCGCTGTTGATGTCGGCGCCGGCGTCCAGCAGCATCTGAACCATGGCCTCATCGCCGCGCACGCACGCGTACATGAGGGGGGTCATCCCCTGGGGGAGGAGGGGGGGAGGGGAGGAGGGGAGGAGAGAGGAGGAGAGGGGGGGTCAGTCCTTTAAATAGAGCGAGGGGTGATGATGGAGATAGATCAGAGAGAGGAAGAGGAGGCAGGATTTAGGTCAGCCGTGCTGCAAGTAGAAGTCAGAGTTCCCCAGGAGACGGGGAAACTAGTGATGGATAGATGGAAAGATGGAAAGATGTGGGTAGATAAACAGAGAGATAGACAGATGGATAGGTAGACAGGTACGTATATATAGATATACAGATGGCAGATATGAAGATACCGATAAATAGAACAGGTAGATGGAGAGGTACAATGTTCAAAGCCACATAGCATACTTGTAGTTGGGGTTTGCATCCACTTACAACACAAAGCGCAATTCTAATTATTGCCATTGCATCGTTAACACATTTAGAGTGTAAAGATGACACAGTAATGCTGTGAAGTGAGCCTGCGTCGGGGCCTCACTCAGGCCGAACACGACGGCGGATCGGTGCAAAGGTGAAGCAAACTCAAGCCCTCCGCTGTCCCGTTATCCTGATGAGTGATGAATACTGGAACCTGATTGGCAGCTCTGTGCAGGCTGCACCGTGGGGGGCTTCTGATGCCCTCCTCGCACCACGACTTACATCACGCCATGGCAACGTAGGTAAACAGCGGCGCCTTGCGTGTGACAGGCCCACGCGCACACACACACACACACACACACACACACACACACACACACACACACACACACACACACACACACCACACACACACACACACACACACACACACACACACACACACACACACACACACACCCATTACACACACACACACACACACACACACCATTACACACACAAATGCCATCACACACACCATCACACACACACACACACACACCATTACACCATCACACACACATACACCATTACCCACACACATACCATCACACACACACCATTACACCATCCCACACACACACACCATTACAAGCACCATCACACACACACACACACACACACACCACGCCGCAGGAAGGCTAGAGACGGCAGCAGAGCTGCATGTCGGAGCAGGGATGGCGCCGCGTAGCTAGCTAACCGCTAGAATAGCGGTTGAATAGCGTCACGTTCCCCCCCCCAACGTTCACCTCGAAACACAGAGACATGGAGCCGCGCAGACACCAGCTTTCCACAGAGTCTCCTAGCAGACGACGTTCTGTCCAAAGCATGTGACGCGTGACATCCAAATCCAAATCGGAATCACGAAAGAAAATCGGAACGAGAACGACGGGCGTTGGAGATACAGACACATGGAGAGATATCACACGTCAACAAACCTTCTGAATGAACCGTGGCTGAACGCGGCTAAGTGGGCTTTTCAGCTTCACACTCGTCCAACACTAAACGGTTGACCACTCCTCGGAGCCCCGGAGGGCGAGCCTGGTTTACGAGCAGCTCGTAACACACCCTCGACAGCCCTCGTACAGACAAAATGTCCCGCTGCGGACCCTCCGCCCGTCCTTTTCCCCGCACTTTCGACGCGATTAATAAGTAAACGGAAAAGGTCAACGGAGAGAACGCGGGACGACCAATCAGAGCCGGGCGCCGTTAAAACCCGCGATGAATCAGACGGTGGCGCCGGACCTCCGGCCGTGTGTCTTTCTTATTACTGCCGTGGTCGTTCTATCACAAAAAGCTTACCGAAGCCCGTAACACACCTTCCATTACCGTTGTATTTAGGGCCAGGAGCCCCTTTGCCGCGGCGTGTGCTACCTTCATCATCACAGCACACAGGAGCACTTTGGGAACACTCCAGAGGCCCAGACACCCCAACAGATTTCTGCGGGGTGTTTTTGTTTTGTGTGTGTGTTTGATCGGAATGGCTCGATCGATCACCAGCCCCCCCCCCCTCCCAATGTGGGCAGCTTGCCTCCAAGTGCCCTTGAGCAAGGCGCCTCCTAACCCCCGTCCCCTGCTCACCGCTACAGAGCGTCTCCTGAAACGCTGGTTCTCCTCCCAGCCTCTCACTCCAGCCTCCCAGCCTCTCACTCCTACCTCCTGGCCATCTCTCTCGGGGGGGACGCCAGTTTGGGGGCCACGCCGAGGCTCTGGGGCGCCAGAGTCTCACCTCCCACCTCCCACACCCCACCTCCCACCTCCCACCCGACACCCCAGCTCCCACGGCTTCAGCACCTCACTTGGCTCGCTGGCCAAGAGTAGCACTCCTCGTCTGCTTCACTCCTCGTCTGCTGACTTTGTTTCACTCCACGTCCGTGGTGATTAGTGAACGTGGATTCAATGACCTGTGATTCACAGGCATCACTCTGTGACGTTGTGTCCTTCAGTGTGAGGAAGGCACTTTCACATCAAATGTATTACTATTATTGTTATTAATGTCATTGTTATTATTACTGAATTACAAAATAGTCCAAAGTTGAGCGACGTGTCTTCATGGGTGCTAACTTTGGATGGAGCCACAGAGTTCTCAGCAACGGGGAGCAGACTTGACAAGATGCCCGGAGCCGAGCACACAGAGATCAGCCAACACTTGTGAGGGTGAACTAAGACACTGGATGCACTCTGCTTAATTGACTGAACTACTCCGAAAGGCAGTGGAGTACTTGTACCTCAACTTTTTATTTTTCCCACTCTTTAATAACTGCACACAAATTGTTGTGACGCCCACTTGTATATTTACAATAACGTGGTAAGAGGAGCAAACACACAAATGCATCAAAACACCGAAACGTGATTGGTTGCTGTTGGTCCTTGGAACAGACTGTGCCAGGTGTGTGGGGGGAGTGTGTGTGTGTGTGTGTGTGCGTGTGTGCGTGTGTGTGTGTGTGTGTGTGTGTGTGTGTGTGTGTGTGTGTGTGTGTGTGTGTGTGTGTGTGTGTGTGTGTGTGTGTGTGTGTGTGTGTGTGTGTGCGTGCCTGTGTGTGTGTGTGTGTGTGTGTGCGTGTGTGTGATTGCGTTGCTAGGTAATAGGTAATAGAAGCACACTAATTCCACAGATGCAAACCGTTCTTCACTTTGCCTTTGTGTGTGTGTGTGTGTGTGTGGCGTGGTTGTGCGTCTGCGTGGTTTGCGTCTGCGTGGTTTGCGTGCGTGGTTGTGGTCTGCGTGGTTTGCGTCTGCGTGGTTGTGCGTCTGCGGGTTGTGCGTCTGCGTGGTTGTGCGTCTGCGTGGTTGTGCGTCTGCGTAGATGCAAACCGTTCTTCA
>OMKI01036511.1:3503-14750 GCA_900302315.1 Phycis blennoides
AATCGACCGGGCCATTGCGTAACCCAGATGCTTCAGGAGAGAACCGTGAGACGGCCCGGCGGACACTCGCGGTGCCCCCCCCCCCCCCGCCGACCAAAGCGACGACAACCGTTGGTGCGTTTGTCTTGTCACTCCCTAGACGACCGCCGTGGCATTTTAGGTTTGCTCCGTCGGTGATGTCGGCAGTATGAAAAGCATAGACGCTAACGTCAGCCTTGTCTCTTCAGTCTCTATGGGCATTAAGTTGGAACGCTGCAGAAGTCCTGCTGTTTCTCCCAGTGTCACACCAGAAAGCAACAGAGCAGAGATCCAGGAGGCACTGCCAACCGCTGGTTTAAATATGTATATGTATGTATATATATATATATACATATATATATCTATATATTTACACACGTAAGGTTAAAAGGGTTCTAACCCTGGTGCCACTTCACAAAGCATCATTGAATTTAAGTTCATTCCACGGTCGTCACATATTTATCGTTCACACAGATTCAGCCATGATACAGGGTGACGCTAAAATCCTGTCCTGTTGTCCCCTTTAACTGGTGTGTCTCATAGGGAACAGCAAGACCAGCCACAGGTTGAGCCCTACGATAACTCCTTGGCACTCTGAGAACAACCGCAAAAGTTTTGCTTCGTTCATTTCCTTATTTTTGGTTTGGAGCAACTTATGGTATCAAACGGTCTACGGTTAGGATTGACAGTTTCAACTGTAGGGATCATCATCGATTCAGGAGTGCAATGTGTTTTGAAACAACAAATGGCATGCATTAGAAGAGGTTGAAGCTGGGGAGAGAGAGGTGGGAGGAAGGAGCGAGGGATACATTCGACATCATACTCCACCACAGGAACTAACGTGATATGTTCAAAGTGTCTTTCAAGGCATGGCCTTGATTTGGTCTGGCTTGGTAGGGTCATTCGTGCACATGGAGATTGTAAATAAATTATGTGATTGCGTTAAAATCAACCTTGTTTGATTCATGGTTCAATGAATTTGGTGAATCAATTGGGTCATCGTATTCGCCGACATACAGTCCTGCACAACCGTGGATGCAGACGAGCAGTAGATAACGCCATAACACCTACATATCACCAAATGATATGAACCTGATTATATACATATATATATATGACCTTATAAGACACAACAGTAAAGACGGGCATTTGAGCAATTGCATCTTTTTCCTACTCACAAGACCAAAACAACCACAGAGGTGACACCATGCATGCATTAAGTCCTGATTGCAGGTTTAGGGCAAAATAGCCCACAATAGCTGGTGCCACAGACCATCCTGAAATTACTGTTTTGTTTCAGCTAACTAAACCAGAAGAGACACACACACACACGCACGCACGCACGCACGCACACACACACACACATACACACACACACACACGCACACGCACACGAAAACACACGAAAAAAACACACAAGCGGCAGAAAGAAGTTATCAGCATAAAACGAAAAAACGACCGCGGATCTCGACCACTTCGGACCGCCGAGAGAAAGCAAATAACTCTACGACCTGGTGAACAACTTGTTTGGGAGACATGGAGGAGGAGGAGGGAACGAGGAAGGAAAAAACACTCAACAGAAGAAAGAGGGTGGTGACAAGAGCCATGATCCCTACAGGTGAAAAACCAATCGGCGGGACCCGAGGTCCTCATAAGACGTCGTCTTCAAACCGCGCCGACCGACTGCGCGGGTCAGGCGCCTCCCCCTCTGTCCAGTGTTCACAGGTGCAACAGAAACGGTCGAACAGAATTCAGTCAAAGGGAATTTAAAAAAGGGTAGACCTTGTGGAGGCCTGCCGTCAAAGCCTAGCTGTGTCAAGGTGCACAGGAAGACACACCCCGTGTCGTCCTATTACAGGCCTTAAACATAATGGAACATTGTGATTAATATCAAAAAAGTCACAACTTTCAAGTCAATACATTGGCATGTTATCATGACTGAAATGATGGCTTATGGAAAAACGTCAACTGTTATACCCAAGAGTTTTCTTGTTTGTTTTTTTTCTCGGCTTTGCACTTTTTCCAAGCGTGTAAGTTTTTCAAACTTAATTACAATTCAAGGCTGATTCCTCATTTCTGTTTAATGCCATCGTCTTTGGCTGGTAACAAGTTGAGAAACGTTAATAGGCAATTTTGATAGACGTTAGTATTGAATGCAAAGTTAAAAAGCCATTGTATAGGCAAGCAATGTGACGCTTGTTAATAGTCTTAGAGGAAATGCTCTGGATCAGAGTTACCACTCTTTAAAAACTCATTTTCCAGCACAATTCACAGGTAGCAAATGCATTCTCACACACACACAAACATATTCACCAATTCTCACTTATATGTGGCTGATATTTTTAGGTGTTTGTACACCCAAGTAGAAGAGTACCTCAATATTAAGTTTTCTTGTTTTTTTCGTTGGAGATTTGTAATCACATTACAGGACTGGTTTAATGTATTGCAAGGTTTTCCAGAACGTACGGAAACCCCGTGAATATTTTGTCATGTCCATGATGGTACATTATGCCTACAAGACCATGATAATAGAAAGTGTGACAATATTCTATCACTAATTATTGTTTTGGCCAAGGAGAGTCCCTAACTTTGAGTAAAAACCGACGACTTGCTATAGAGGTGATGCAGTGCAGTAGGGGCAGCAGAGACATGGCTCCCCACCGAGGGCCTCCGAGTCGCGAGTTAACGGGTGAAAAGTGCAGGGGAGCGGAGGCTGTTGAGTCGTGAGGGGACCCTTTCGGACGGGGTAATGCGTTTAAAAAAGGGTTTAAGGTGTAATCTTTCTTCCTGATCAAACGGCCGAGAAGCTAAATGGCCTCATTTGAATGCAAATTATATCAATAGTAGCAGGAGTAACAAGGCCAGCTCCACTGTCCCACTGACTGGGGCGAGCTCCAAAAGGCTGGGAAAAACCCAGTCACTGCCAGGACCAGTGGTTCCATTCCCAGTGACGCCCGCATCCACGGCAAAAGAAATGCATGGACTATGTGCTAGGCGTCAAGTGGGGGACCTGCACGACTCAAAACACACCCAAAGGGCGTTCTTCCACATAACGTGAATTGGATTGGCGTTCTTGTTGTTCACTCAAATGTGGTAAAGACGGGATGTCAACAGCAGATATGCCCGCCCCCCCCTGCACCAATGCCATGTGAGCCACAGTGCACTTACTTTGGTGTTCATATTCTGGGAGAATTCCAGTATGGTGTCGACACGTGTCCACGCATCCGGGTGCTCCTTCAAATGTGTCAACACTTCTTGTGCCATTCTTTGCTGCAATAGAATAGATAACAACAGAGTGTTGCATTTATGGTAAACTCCCGAAGACCAAATATCAGAGATGGCAAACAGGTACATTTTACAGGTACAGATGAAACATACCATTAAGAAGCTATTTGTATGTATGAACCTTTCACTGTCTGAACTTAAGGCAATCGGGTGGTAGAATGCATGTTCCGTACCTAGTATATGCAAACCACTCCCTCAATATAAACCATACATTTACACAAACCGTCAGCCAAAATGCGGTACAAAATGCTATGTAATACATTACAAAAATAAAATGTGTTACCTACCTGTGGTCCCACTCCATGATATAAACAGTTTACTACATTATCCAACAGGTTGATGTCCAGTTTCTGGTTAAAGTCCAGCAGCTGCTGTGCTGCATGGTCTGCCAACATTGTCATAATTGCTGGCATAGAGCTCTGCAAAAGATAAATAATAATCAAAATAATTCAACCTCCAAGTCATGTGAACTTCCATATCAATATGCATTCACCAGGTATGCAAATCTTTGGATTCCAGTTGAAAGCGAATCCCTAACCCAAGCATGGGCAACAAGACCAGTTCTTAACGTGTGTGTTTTAACTGCTAAGAGACATCGCAACCCATCAATAATGCGAATGCCACTGGCCTTTTAACTCCCATCTAAACATGCATAGAGTGGTACATATTTGTACAAAACAATCACTCCTAACCAAAGCGTACAATTCGTTTCACTAATAGAGCAGCAATTAATTGACGTACACCAAGCAAACCACGTGTTTGCAGCACAAGGATACGTCACATTGTTTACATCCGCGCAAGGGAAAGCCCACATCTTAAAAACATCAGTAGTTGCAGACCCATAAAAAACAAATTTAGGCATGTCAGCGTTACTTATAACTTTGTACCATAACCATTTCTTAATTACAACGACTGACATTCGTGTTGTGAGCTTGTGGTTTACAGGTGGTCCTCCCTTGGACGACTACTATAACCTTGACAGCGCTGCGACCACTCCCACTTCACTAGGCGAGGGGCGGGAGGGCGCGCCGTTTTCCATTGAAAACATGACAAAACTAAATAAATTAAACATTGTTTAATGCGATACCGGCGTACAATTCAGATACAAAGCATCAGACCGATTGCTCAATGTCCACTTGTTATGGGATTGCAGCCCATTGGGTCACATAGTAAGCAGAAAGTTGACGCAAAGTGCCTGGCAACAGCAACTTGACGTCCGCTCACACAAGTGATGTCTTGGAAAACCACTGGGTTTACCGATCAGTGGTGCACCGTGCTTCATACACATACACATACACACACATACACACGCACACACACGAGTTCTGCACTCTTTGGTCAATTCACTGACAGTAGACGACACCCGATTTCAAAAGTGTAACTAACTATGCATTGATCTGGTGCTAGCTGGTCAGCAATCAGCAGATACTTCCACATGCCATGGATACTGTTTGGTTAATTCATATTCCTTCACGCAAGGCAGAACATCACAACTACCTGGATTATTATTCCTTAATCACGCTAATGCACTCCGAAGCCTTCCACTTTGTCCATTTAACTCAAATACGCACAGAATTGTCACATTGCAACACCGTTACCTACCTAAAGTCCAAGGCTCTGACCAAAAGAGCGGCTTTTGCCAAAGAAGTTATGAAGTATACTTTATATATTATGTATCACTACAAAAAAAACCAACATCTGCAACGTTGTCTATGTCCAGTCCCAGCAGTGAGTGATGTCTAGATGATAAGAGCCAGGGATGAAAAATCCACTACGAGAATCACTGCATCCCACAGAATGTTCATCCCCGACACATCAGACGGAATAAAATAAACACTGATTGACAAATGAGGTATTTACTTAAATAATGTTGCAGCGGGGCGGTGTGGTGATGGTGTCCCTGCGCCTCCTCTCCTCTCTCAGCTAACTCGTAACCGGTTCAAACCGGTTCAGACTGGGAGATTCCATCTCGGTTTAGCTTTCAGCCGATGGCGCCGCGCAAAGTTTGGACTAAAGCAACACCCACACTTTGCCGCGATTGGTGTCGTCTTTACCAGGGACTTCCTAGTCGCGATCCCATTGGACGACTCAGCTGTCGGTTTAATTCAATTCGCTCAAGCGCCCACGCCACCACTACGCCCGTGGAGAGAAAAAGAGGGCAGACTCCCATACAGAATGGACTTCTCGTTTAACCCAGCAGTCAGGAAAGAGTAGTCACAGTATTACCTTGTTTTTACCCTTTGTCAACCAGATTGCTTTATATGTGTTCGTGAACATTTTTAGAAATATGAGCTGCATAGATTTATTAGACCTGACATGGCAGGCAAAATGCTTTACATGTAATGCACAATATCATTCTTGCTTGTTACGCATAGTTAATGACATATTTCGGGAAGATCTTCAAACTTCTCGGCGAGGTGCCAGTATTGAATACTTAATCTATAATAATACACAATCGCGAGTCGTTCTCCTGTTGCTTATAAGCTGGTAATTTTCCACCAGCCACGAGTGGGCGTGGTTAGCTGATCGTGAACGCACGAGGTTAGAAAAACGACCTCCAGGAAAACATTGTTCCCCGACGCCTTTTAAAGTGCACGGGGATATGTCGCAATTTCAGTTCTGAAACGCTCTCACTGAAATTGATACAAGGTTGACTCCGCGTTAATTTAAAGACTAATGGCACTTTATAAACATGTCAACTGAGGACGCAAACATGACAGCATTTTTTTCTAACGTCACGTGACTTATACGCTACTTGATGGAAAAATACTGGATTTGAGACACAAGACAACCTAGTAAAGTCATTCAGGGAGGGCGTGTGATAGTTTACCTAGCAACAATGTAAATGTTCCCTATGTGTCCGACCCACTCAATGTAAAGATACATTTATATCTCAATCTGCATTCATATAATTTACTGTGATGCTGAAAAACCACGCACTGACCCAATAGTTAGGTTTCTGACACAAAATAGGACAATTTATTTTAGGGCATCTGCGTGCACTTTATAGGCAAAAATAGTACCCCCATTTGCGCAACAGAGTTGATATAGACTACTACACTGATAATAACAATGCATTGTGGATCATAGGAAGATTTGGGCTACATTTATTTGCAGACGTTTTTCATGGATAGGCATTGGTAAACCAAAGCGGTTGATAATAGTTTCTTGTTCTTCACCAATCTTTAACACACTTCAGAACGAACAGGCACTGTTTTGCACTGATTTCCTCCAAACAAAAACAGGCAGGTCAACTAACCAGACAGCCCCCCCCCCCCCCAGGGCTCTGGGCACCTACACTATTAAATTAATACCATTGTTCCATTTATCACAATTAATTGTTTTTTCATGTAACTTTTATGTCTTTGGAACATCAAAAGATGGAACTTAGAGAGATGTTCGACGACAATTTCTAACAACAACAACAAGGTACAGACGTCGCGTGGGGTTTCTCGCTACTTCACGTGCCACTGAGCACTGGAGTAAACTGACCGAATCTCGTTCGGTCTGGTTGAAGCACGTCAGACTATTTACATATACGATCGTTGTCGATCACTAGTAGCTTCATCTTCGCAAAATGATTGTGAAAGATTAGCTCGAGATGGTGCGAATGACAACTTAATTCTACCAACAAACTAACTTCTGATCTAGGCTACAAAGTGGAGCAGATTAGCTATATATCTCGGTATAAGCCGTTGCCGACAGTAGGCCTAGTTAAATTTATGCAATTTACGAGTGTTGTTAAAATTAGATCCGCGCAATCAATACATCTTTCGATCAGTCTTGGAAATCACATCAATGAAGCGTGCTGAAGTGTCTAGTGCCAGTGCCACTATATGCAAGCCGGAGGCGCCATCTGCTGGACAAAATGTATGGAGAAAAATATATAGGCCTACCAGTGTATCACAGATGTTTTGTATTACTAATACTAGGCCACTGCTTCATCATTTTCCAGAAGGAACTCCAACAAAATAATATAGTTTTGATAATGCAATTAAGGAACCAACACACAGCTCAGCTCAGAGTACACTCCTGTGTTTACCATGTTCAACATTTTATTTCCCTATTCAATGATTTAATTATATATTCATGTTTTCATGTTTTATTACATTACATCATATAATATATTCACTTGTTATTTAGCTTTTTATATTATGGCATTTATTCTTCATATTAATTACTGTCTTCTCCTATTAAGGCTATACTATCAGGACAATGTAGGACATTTTTACTGCCCCTTTTTATGGTTGCGTTATTTGTTCCACCAATTTTCATTTTGACTTGTTGTTTCTAACTTAATTGAAAAAAGTTCATGGAAACATGTGCTACTATTTACACATTGTACAGAAATAATTTTACGCCATTTTGTTTTGGTTACTAGTGACTTGATCTAATGTCTAACTAATACAAGTGTAAAATGTGCTCTATTGACCATTAGTTAGCAGTGTTTCTCTACCAGAAATTCCCATGAGCGACATGGCATCAAATGCAAATAAGATAATTTGTTTGGGTTTAAGAAGCGTTCAGCCGGGTCAGATTAGCAGAATCAATTGCAAACTGTATTCCAGGAGCGTCGTTCCCTTTTCAGCAGGTGAGACTACTCTGAGAAGCCAGCACATTACATGCAGTAAGTCGCTTGGCTCTAGGCCAAACTGTCTTGAGCCTTAATGATTACCCTAACATTGACTTGATTGATGAGTCCAAGCAAGTGCATTGTACTGAATTTTGTATCTGTATTCTGTATCCAGCCTATGCTAAAGTGCGTTCAGTATGTTAGAATATACATGTACATTCAGACTATGGATGCATTATGGATTTTGGGCTCATAAGTTGCTTCTCAAGGTGGGTATTTCGGAGGAATTCAGAGCTAATAATATAATTTTCACCATACGGTAATATGGTGTTAATAAGTTCTTCTATAAAGTTGTTCTATTCTATTACAACCGAATAATGACGTTACTATTACAATATGCAAAAGTTGTGATATGTTCAATATAGACCTACGCAATACAAATACAACATTCGTCTTCAACACAAAAACAAACACCACATGTTGCATTTTCTTTTTTTCTGGGATCAAAGAACATTCAATACAACGTGTCCCTGTCTGGATCGCAAAAGCCCAAAACAAGTGTGTAATCGTGACGTGCTGTGAAACTTAAGCAGGCCTGCGATTCCCTTTGTTTTCTTTTGCAAAGCTCCCATGCGCTGTTGAGAGGGGGGGGGGGGGGGGGGGGGGGGGGGGGGGGGGGGGGGGGGGGGGGGGGGGGGGGGGGGGGGGGGGTGTGGGAGGGGGGGGCGAGGAGGGGGAGGAGGGGGAGGAGGAGGAGTAACAAAACCAAAGGCAGGAGTTTAGGACAGTAGAGCGAGCGAGCAGCGAACGCATCGTTTCAGGACTATTACTCTTCGCAAGAAAGCAGGGCAATACATCAATGTGCAAACATGAACCGACCGCAATATAAAAAAAAACCCATCCTCGATTAGCTGAGCTATAATGGTTTTATTACATCCACCGGGACGACGGAACAGACCGGGTTACTTCCATCAAGCGAGCAATTGTCCAAACACACTCCGGCAAAGGTAACTAAAAAGGATTTCTATTGTGTTGACAGTTTGCCACTTCCTATGTATGGTTGATGCGTTAACCTATGTATCAGTTGGCACTAGTGTGTGAACTTGTGCTCCACACGTAGATCTACTGAACTGCCGAACCCCGATCGCGGCATCTCGTTCCAGTATTTTTCTCTCTCCAAGTTATACATAGAATCTTGCCGGACTAGTTGTTCACCACCTGTTGATCGACGTCAGAGTGCGGTTTTAGACACACGATGGCAAACGAGCTCGCAAACGCACGAACGTATCCGCTTTTTGTCCCGCAGCAAAAAGTTTTGTTGGCCTCATCATCAACAAGCTTAACACTTTAAGGTGACACCTTTATGTGGTCGGGAAATGCATGTGAATCTATAAGAATAGAGGTCAGGAAATACATACGAAGCAATAAGAGTAGAATTCCATTGTATGGGGAATTGCTTTGCCGACAAAATATACGTGTACCAAGAGCTGAGCTGTTTTAGCCCTGGTTTTCCTGAGTCGATCCAATATAGAACCCAACCAAAAATTGAAAAAAACAACAACCCACACACCAGTAGACCTATTTCCGAGTAGGCTACCTGCCAAAACCATGGTTTTACAATCTCCGCAGAAATCTGTGAACGTTCTTAGTGCTCGTGTAGCCGTGGTGAGAGCCGAGCCGGCAGCCTCGGACCTGAGTAACAGATCAGGAATTCAAGAGGTTGCTATGAGGAGTTAGGCCTATGTATCTTTCACCTTACCCCTTTTATTGCTTTCATTCCATTGCTGCATTTTGCGACTATAAATCTAAAGTTTAAAAATTACAGCTGCGACATGCAATAATGACAGCCTCCTCCCTCTCTGTGTCTCTTAGGACATGGGTTTACAATTTGAACACACTTCAACAGACTTTGTGGACTTTGACCATTGCTTGAATTTTAAACTTTTGTTTAAGACCGAAGACCAAGAAACAAAAACTGTTTCCTCTAATTTGCATGTAACAAATAGGAACATAATCATTTGATTGGATATTTTGGTTACATTGCCCAAACATTGTATTCTGTGTTCTCCAGGGTGGTATAGCAGATGCGGTGGTTGTGGGTCATTGGAGCCCTGACAGACTTGACAGTATGTTCTCTATACGGGCACACCACAGCAGCGTTTTGAAAATATAAGGTCTCCAGGAAAGACAGAGTTGGAGTGAATGGCATTGGTCCACAGACCTGTGCCTTAGAAGATGCGCTACAGCACTTCAGGCTGTACTTGTATATACTTCTGTGGTGAATGGCCGCTGGGACCAGGTACGCGCGGTTGTCAAGGCCACCCATGGGAATGCCGCCATGACAACAACATCTTCACAATGTGAAGATGCTTTACATTCACTCCCATCTCATCAGCTAGCTGCTCAGCGAGCCGTGCCGCGTTGTTTTCAATGCCGTCGTCCCAAATGTACTCAGGAGGTAATATGTAGCAACCAATGTGCAGTTAGCATTTTGCAGCAGTGCGTGTGAGCTACAACAGCGGCCTACACTTGTGACATAGAGACACTCTGTCGACCTCCACCATTCACCGGCGAAGTGATCGGCCCGGAGGGGCTTGGCAAAGTAATCACAAAGAATAGAACCGTACTCATTTTGCAGTGAACAGTTTCGGTCATTTCACTTGATGTGATAACAAAGTAGTGCCGAACGGTTTGAGTTAGGTTTCATTTGGTTGATGAGCGCGAAAAGCAAAGCCAGGGAGTCCCGTGCCGTCTGCGGCGTTACTAACACGAGTGCGGGTTCATCTTCCACTTCTGCTGCCCCCGCCACCGAGCCACATGCAGAATAAACAGTGGGACAAGGCAGGTCTGTTGCCAAACGGGCTAGTGGGCACGTCGGTTGCACTTCTCTAATGGTTTGAGCAGCTTGATTCACTTAGCTGGATTCTGGCTTGTTGTAGAGACACTGAGGGGTAAAAAAAAAAAATGGACACACACAAGCCTTATGTCTTTCGGTCCTAAAATAGGTTAGTGAAAAAAATTGGATTTCGTGGATTATTCTCCAAATATTATCATTAATCCAGCTCTTTTGATCTGTGTGTGTGTGTGTGTGTGTGTTTGTGTGTGTGTTTGTGTGTGTGTGTGTGTGTGCGTGTGTGTGTGTGTGAGAGAGAGAGAAAAAGAGAGAATGTGTTTCTTTGTGTGTGGCAGGGTGGGGATCAGTGATGAAGTGATGAAGAGAAGGTTAAATTGAAAGGATAAGTTGTGATCTGGGGTGTGGGTGTGTGCACGCATGCTTCCCGTCTGCCTAAGGTGTGTAAGTGGCAGTGGGTGTGTGTGTGTTTGTCAACCTCCTTTTATTGCTGCTGGTTTTTCCATAGTGTCCCAAGAAA
>OMKI01036518.1:26450-40525 GCA_900302315.1 Phycis blennoides
CACATGCCCAGTCATGTGATAAGGATTGTCAAGTAACACGGAGCGTTGCATAGATGCTACATGCTAATTGTTGCCTCCAGTACAATTTTGACACTTAAACAAAAAAAAACAAACCCCCCCCCCCCCCCCTGAAGGCTTTCTTTAATATTGTGGAAACATAGTATGCGTAATTGGGGTCAGAATACAATAATGTGTTGTTAATAATAATGTTGTGAGACTGTGTGCTGAGAAATCAACGCAACACCTAAGAAAAGATGTTGTCCACAAATCAGCCCTCCAGTTCTTCGGCTTTAAAAAAAAAACATATCTTGTTCCCTTCTGTGGGAGAGAAAAAAAAAAATGAATGTATGGCCCCATGGCAACTAAAATAAATCCCATAGAGATGTTGTTTTTAATATATTCAAAATGTTACTCTTGTGAATTATTGGGAAGTAAATTGATTATATTGTGAAATTACCGAGGATGAAAACAAAGATGCCTGCCATTCCTAACATGGCAGACGTTCAGAAGAAACTATTCTGTTTGTTGTTCTGTCTGTATTGGACAGGTTTGTGGGGGTGAGGTTTTTTTTTATTTGATTTATTTTGTGATGTTAACCCGATCTGGACAGCTGACATAATCGTTTGCTTATGGATGACAGAGTTGCTGCCAACAGCATTTTTCAAGTATGGGAAGATAATTGTAAAAACGAGAATACTTTTTATTTGTCTTAACCTTTCATAAGGAGATTAACACATTAAGAGCATTAATTTGGACCAGATTCTTCCACTTTACACCATATATAGATAGATTCAGCATTACCATTCAGAACATTAATGTGCTAAACATCTACTCAGCTAATAGCTGTATTTCAAATGTAAGCAAAGTAGAGGGGCATTTAGCAGACACTTTTGTCCAAAGCGACTTACAATCAGTACATTTGTGGGGTTCGACATGTGGACAGTTGGAGGAGGAGGATCAAGGCGCTCTGTCCACCCGCTCTACCCACTGAGCTACTGCCACCCCACAAATGTCCATCATAGACAGAGAAGGAGATATCAGAAACTAGACTTTATTCATATTCATACAACCCATTACAAATACACAGCAGCAGAGAAGAGTCTTTTTAGTGAGACACTGTGGTGTCGGGGCAAACGAAGAAGCTCAGAGGCGGAGGCCTCACCACATTCCACGGCGTCCTGTCGTCTTCATGCAGCACATTTGTTACGGATGATCTCGCCTCCCTCGACCTCCACCTGCTCGTAAAGCCACTTCCGGTGACAGCGGCACTCGACGCCACACTTCCGGGAGCCACAATCGGGACAGGGGTAGAAGCAGCCCATGCAGTCCATATCCAGGCAGTCGCACATGTCTTTTCCGCTGGAGAGAAGCCGTCCTTTCCCGTCGTAAACCTTGCTCTTGGTTCCCATGGTCTGTCTGCAGAGGCAAAGAAAACGTTGAGTGGAATGCGGTTTGCCATGTTGAATGGAACAACCCACTGACGGTCATCCCCACCATGGTACATCTCTACACATTTTATTGTTTTATTCAGACCTGTCATTGTTTGAATTTTTTCCTCCGCGCCCTCCTCGTCCACCCTGAAACAAACAGGAAGCAAGGAAGACTGACGTTAGGGAAAAAGATTAGCAATGTGACGCAAGATTATTTTTCTGAGCACTCCCAGCTGCTTGTTGTTATAGATGATTTTTATCATGATCATGATATGATCTTTTATATACATAATATGCCGTTATATAACATGTTACCCTGAGACCCCCTCGTTTCTCCTTGCGTTGAGTGGCGGCCTCCCTCGCCTTGTCTCTATCGGTTTGTGTTACCACGCGTGTCGCAGGATTTGTATCCTTGGTTACCACCCCCCTTTTTCGTAGTTCAATCTGCAAAGACTAAACAGATATGCATAAAGTTAATATAACAGGCGTTACTGGCCAAGCTGCTGCTACAACAAATATAATCCAATTCATTAAACTGCCATTTGTTAATGCACACCTTAGACGAATCATGCCCAGCTGTAAATATAGTGGGCACGGCGTCTTCTCTCAGAAATTGCTTGCCGTTGTAGTCCCTAAAGCAATCAGGCCTGAAATGCTCGGAGCAGAGACATGTGTTGGCAGTTGGGATAAAGTTTTTCATCCCCAAACTATGCACCCATTGGTTAGCAAGCTGAGGTTTGCTCAGGGGAAACCTGTCATGAAACAAATATGAAATTACTTTTGTGCAGGTCAATTTCAAGTATTGTTAAAATTAACAAAAATCTTTCCCAACAATCTTACAGTGTATGTAAATAACTATCCATTCCTAGCAATAACATTGCCGTTTTCACTAACCTTACACTAGGTTCTTTATGTGACACAGTATATCACGTTGTTGGTTACAAATGGCGCTAGAATATATAAAAACCAGACCACTTTCGGCTCCGTAAGAGTTCCGCACACACAACTGCTGACACATTTGATGACAGGTGGAGGCTGGCTACTGTCTATGAAACTACTAGCAAGTAACAACACACATACACGAATGAATGTACATTTATAGGTAGGCGAAATTATGTTATGTTTTGAAATATACAGGGAAAAAAGTAGTGGTTTAGTTGGAAGGTAGAAAGGTGCTCGTTTAACCACGGAATGCTTATTTAAACTTACCTATAAAACCTTATTTCGTTGCCTTTTACAAACTTGTTGTTGCATCCTGTTGCTGCACATATAACGGGCATGTTTCCTATATGTTTTGACCTATGCAATCACTGAAATGGTGTGGTTTAAAGGCATGAGTTAAAAGCGGTGGAGTGTGTTGTTTAAAACAGTTTTTTTCTTGCTTCTTCTTCTTCTTCTTCTTCCTTGTCCATTAGTTGTCATTTCCGGTTTCGCTCCCAATAAGAGTGTCATCTAGCGACCATAGGTAATCATTACAAAATTCCAATATATTTACGTCCCCTTTTATTGAAAGGTGAATCTAATGTGCATGTGCGAAAAAAAGGTAAAAAGAAAAAAAAGCAGTGGAAACAAATCATGAATGCATACTTGTATACAGCTCTATAATTTGGTGTATGGTGATGCTATAAGTATATAGCATGGCTGGACAACATTTGAGTTATCCAATTTGTGAAAATGGTGTTTAGAGAATGTTGAGCGGCATCCCCTCTCTGGTCTTACTCAAATAGAGCCTCCTAAAGCCACGTGTTGTGCAATCGTGAGTGCAACTGACCAACAACTAGGCATATTTGCAAACTGTCACACCTGCATTGCACACCTACAGCCCTCACAAAAAAAGTATAGTCTACCTGGACTATCAAAACAAATGAAGGGCAGCTTAACTGGTTCATATTTAACTCTGAAGGTAGATAAACCCACCCAAAGTGTGTAATGTAAAAATAAATGGTTATTAAGTCATGAAAGATATTGGACGCATATTATGCTACTCTTGTTTTGCGTCTTTGTTTTGCATTTCCGCCTCGCCTGGCTGTCACGTGACTGTGTAGCTACTAGCTAGCATTGTAGCTCTGGTGATCTCCAGCACCCGTAGCACAGACGAACTCCCCAACAACGTAAACAAGCTTGTTCGTTTGGTGTTAGATGCTTAACACTTTAAAACAAAACTTTTCCGGTGAGTGAACTACTGCTAACTTTCAAGACGTATTCCTTGTGTATGTTGTTTGTGTGACGTGAAGTAGGTACACGGGACGAAGTGAAGTGAAGTGCCAGGTTGGGCTTCACCGTAGATCCTGCTAAAACACACCAGCTAACGCTACTGGCCTTTTTGTTTGTAGCCGATCATCCAAACTGTTCAACTGTGGGGGACAGCTGCCCCATTCTGACGGCTCAGATACGACATCCATCAGCATACGGTTTTACACTGTATCAAGTTTCTACTTGGCAGATTTAACATTAGCTACTGACCTGTTGACCCCATCCCCGGCAGTTTAGTTAGCTTAGTGTGCTAACGTATTTGGCTAACGAACAACAGAACAGTTACCGTATCTATAGTTTACCTGTAAGGTCAGTGTAAGATTTACATGTCTTACATAAGTAACCAAACCAGTTGTTTACAGACTTGCGAAACAGTGGCAAACTAAAGTGAAGTGGGACCCTGAGGACCCTGTGATGTCATTTTGTAAATGCAGAATTTGCTTTCAAACGCCACCCATCCCGTGTCAAATCTATAATTGCGACATCGCTCCATATTTTTCTGTTTGTCACTGTATAACCTTTTTTCGACGACAATCACTTGAACTGTGCCATGTGATTTTGCAACCCTGAAAGTAACGAGTTGATACATTTTCCTTTTACCGATGCTGAGTATTTGGATTTTTTGTCTTGTCAGAGGTATAACATCCTGAGATTGTAGCCAACGCCTAATTCCCACCAATCATGCTTACTCCTCTAATTCAGTTTTATTTTTTGTTCGTATGTGGATCACTTTATAGAACAGTGTATTGTGCATTCACGATATAGGCCTACAATGTAAAATGCTGTCAGTTTGCAATTACCATTTCATTTCAGAAATTAAACTTTTACATTGAGTTCAAATATTCTTTCACATTTCTGTGTTTCATTTTCTCAGGACCTTTAGGGATTTTAGAAGAGTTTAGAAGCATCAATGTAATAACATGCCTTGCTTAACTGATAACAATATTCTTAATGGTGATTACAAGTTTGTTTAGACACAGTTTTTGTTCCCAAAAATTGCAACACAATCATTTTCCCCACGATTAAATAATCCAGAGGTAAATGACTGATAAGATATCGATGACATGAACATTGGACTTGGGCAGCGACAGTGGTGTTACTTAAGGTCACACACTGGTCACATACTCTCCAAAATATTTAAAAAGCAGTTAGAAAAGTATTATTGCTGCCTTTGGCTGTAAATTGCTGAAAGATAAGATTTTGATAAAGATGGATAGATGGACATGAAGATACCGCTGTTACTTCAGGGTTATTTCAATAGTTGCAACTTCTGTCTTATTTGTGGTTAAAACACGAACATGTGTTCACAATTCACTATTCCCACAGTTTGGAGTACCGATTTGTCGTTGTCTCATTTTGAGAACATGAGGTCTCTTCTGAGCCTGGACTTTTCCCTCCCTGAGGTCACTGAGTCATAGACATGAAGGAAAGGCCCCTGAAGTGGGTGATGCAATTCGTGCTTGATACACAGCTGCACTCATGTGGGTGTCGTTTGCGTCCAACACATCCCGGTCTTTGAGCGAGGTCTTCGGCCCATTTTGAATTCTTATCACCCACACTTTGCCACGCTCGGGTGCTTTTTTGTAATGAAAACCAACAACACGTCTGAATTGTTCATTAATTTCTGCAGACCTGCCGCCGACTCGTGCACACATTTATGCTGCACACGCGTGACTGAACTGGGACACCAAGCTGTAGCACCGGCCGCGTGTTTTGAAGGAAAGAACCGCATGGGGTTCTCCCCCCCCCCCCCCCCCCCCCCCCACCCCCTCCCCCCTCCCCCTTCGTTGATCTGCTCCCCTTGTTTCTCGTAGGGCAACGTCACACAGAGGTTGATACTGAGCCATTGTCACTGTCACCATCTGAAAAGTTGGGAGATCTGGTCTTCCTTTACCTGGGCATCCTCGGGAATCCTTCAGCCTTTTTGCTATAGGATAAACCATGGAAGAAAAGAGATGAATATACCCTTATAAGACATCGACCTCTGAGGTAAGTTTTATAGTCTCACACACATAATGTATGATGTTTGTAAATGAAAATGTTTAACCCAGTGGTGAGCGATGGGGTCCGTGTTTGAATACACTTGGTCAATATGTTGGTGATTTGTTTTCCGCTGGCTGTGCTTGGTCTCCTAGATGAGTGTATCTCCATCAGTGTTATTCAGGGTACAGAATCATTTATTAGAATAACAAAAAGTACAATATCTGATTTGTCTCATCTTGTTGAATCTTGTTTCACTTTTCAAATGTTATTTGAGTGAATACTGTGTTGGCCAATTTTGTTTTTAGCATGTAACATTTATCATAATGCTATCATATCTCAACCTCATCTCGACTATAACTAAAGCTAAACCCACACAGCCATACATTAGAACAGTAGACAAATATGACCAGATTTCGCAAAAGAGATAATATCCAATGTCCAATATCCGTTGTATCATTTACGGTTACAGTTGGCTATAACGGAAGCTTTTACTTTCATTTAAGGTGCAACCATAATTACCAAATAGTTTTTAATATCAATAGGTCGTTTTCAATGAATTATTATGTAATGGAGATGGCAGCCTCAACTGCTTGTCTTTTCATTTGTTCCACCAGCCTGCCTCCGTAAATAGAGCACTATATGACCCATACACATGACTGATTTTCATTTCTGCTTTTGTACTACTTGGGCTTTCCCTCTGTGTGGTTTTCTTGTGTATTTTTTGTATTCTACTGTATGTTTGTAATACAGAAGATATGTTGATTTATTTATTTATCCCCCCCTCCAATAGTTTTGTCTAATAACATTTCAAACTACATTTCAGATGTGTGTCTGTGATCACAGACGTGTCAGGGCAGGTTCTGCTTTTATTTTCCTACTTGCGGTCAATTTCCAACACGGGGGTTAACGTTTGTTTTGCTGCGCAAATGGTAGTGAAGCGAGACCCCTTTCTATTGGCCAGCCTCCACATGGGAAAATATCCTCCCTGCGGAATTATATTTAATTGAGACCCCACATAACATGAGTCCCCAACCAATCTGTAAGACCTCACAGGGAGGAGTCCCCTCCTCTGTGATTCATAGGACCATAATGTTAAAATGTTGCCCAGTTTCCCCGGGCATGTTTGTATTGATTTTTATTTTATTATCTGTATCTATAGATATCTTTATGGTGCAGGTGGGCGTTGATTCCGTAATGACAAGCTTCTGTGAGGAAGATGTCCACACTGTCTGCGACTGATATCCCAGATGTTGGTCATGGTACAAGCAAACTACCTCTTTTACATTTGTTTGCATTCACTCCGGGAGTTATCGAGTCTGACTGGCTAATGGTTGACTCCCCCCCCCGGCCACAGGTGAGAGGAAGGTGTTTGACAGAACCCCGGTGCGGCAGCTGGACTGCTTGGCGGAAGAGCGCGGAGGCGGCGCCCAGGCCACGTACAATGGCCTCATGTTAGGTGACCTGTCCCAGGCTGATGACCTTCCCGTGCCCTCTCATGACGGCTCATCGCTGGGGGAGATGAGCAGCCCGCGCCCTGTAGAACCTGGCGACATGAAGCTGGATCCAGCTGCAGGGGACATGCCTGCCAACACAGGTGTGTGCGCGTGCGTGCCTCCCTGTGTGTGTGTTTTGAGTTAATGTGGGGAGCTTTGCCCTTATAGAGACGAACATTCAATCAGTCACAAGCGGAGTGTTCAGTTGGCTGCGGCCTCAGCGCTAGACGCCACTCAATCCTAAACGCTGCACCTTTTTAGTGGGGATGAAGGACACTAATGATAGGACAATAATTGCAGAACATGTACATGTAATACATGTACATGTTCTGCAATTATTGTCCTATCATTAATGCTGCATACATTGCCTATAATTCATGTATACATTGTATACATGCATTATAGGCAATTTATCTGAACTATGATATGAATCCGGGGTTGATGGGTTAATTATAAAGCAAGACTGCACTATGCAGGTTCTGCGTTCTGTATCCAGTCAATATGACATGGTGAAGTTGTTGTCGTTTTCCAAAATGGAGAAGCGACTCATTTTGCTCTCATATAATTTGTAACTAGTACAAGACAAAGTGGTCAGCAAAGTATTTCTGACCAATAACACATGTCAATATATCTTCTTGGACAACAACAAAAGCATACAGCATCACAGGTATGTTTTATAAGCTACACATTGCACAAAAACTTTGGAATTGCACTGCCTCAATCCTTTTCATAACGGGCTTTCTGTATTGAATCATGAATCTCTCCATGTCGTCTATTAGCCAGGCCCAATCTGATTCACAAAGGTGTTGAGGAGTCACCGACTGTTCAGGTGAACGAGCCAGCGATGGCTGCTCACACAGGAAAGAATGTAGGCATTCCAGCTCAGTTGGAGGTCTATTTTAATTGGCATGTTATATCCTTTAGGCTTTAATCGGCTTCATTTAGGATACGTTTTTGTGAGGTGTTCACATTGCTCACGTGTATTGAATGTTTTTGGGGGATTTGAACTGCGCCATGAAGAAAAAGTAGGCTTTTCCCTGGCTGTGTAGATAATCAACAAGCCAAATGTACTACCCAAGCACTCTCCCCCCCCCCCCCCCCCCCCCCCCCCCCCCCCCCCCCCCCCCCCCCCCCCCCCCCCCCCCCCCCCCCGCACGCTTCGTGACTGTAAGCCCAGCGTGTGAATGCAGAGCGTTTGCTTTGAGAAGCAGAGAGAGGAGGAGTTTTGAGTTTGACGCAGAGAGCTTTGCGTCGGCGGCGGTGGTGACACTTAATTTCATTCCGGTCAGACCCCCGGCGCAGTCCAAAGAAATGCCATGATGCATTATGATGCACAAACCCTAACAACCCCCTAACTTAGTTCAGCAAGGTAGCTGCCACACCAACTTCACCGTTTCACTCGCTCCATTCGATGGTCTTATTCTGATTTTAGCTTTGCTTTGTCAGACAAAGCAGTTTATTTTTAAACTTCACAACATATACAGTATAGCTCTGCATCTCGGTTGGATCGCGTGCTCCAGCGGTGTGCGTTTTTTGCGTTCGACGGCT
The DNA here is from genome assembly GCA_900302315.1 of Phycis blennoides. Taxonomy (NCBI): domain Eukaryota; kingdom Metazoa; phylum Chordata; class Actinopteri; order Gadiformes; family Phycidae; genus Phycis; species Phycis blennoides. Next base: position 35,158 of record OMKI01036518.1, read on the forward strand.
CCTCCGTTCAAAAGTCAAGTCGTCTCGTGCGCGTCTCCACTCAGTGATCCTCTTCTGTGGTGTCTCACCATCCTCCTCCTCCTCCTCCTCCTCCGGCGGCCTGCAGACGGGCAGCCCGTGAAGAGGAAGAAGGGCCCCGCCCCCAAGATGCTGGGCAACGAGGTGTGCAGCGTGTGCGGTGACAAGGCGTCCGGCTTCCACTACAACGTGCTGAGCTGCGAGGGCTGCAAGGGCTTCTTCCGCCGCAGCGTCATCAAGGGCGCGCAGTACTCGTGCAAGAACAGCGGCCGCTGCGAGATGGACATGTACATGCGCCGCAAGTGCCAGCAGTGTCGGCTGCGCAAGTGCCGGGAGGCGGGCATGCTGGAGCAGTGTGAGTGTTAAGGGGGCGGGGCATGCTGGAGGAGTGAGTGTTAAGGGGGCGGGGCATGCTGGAGGAGTGAGTGTTAAGGGGGCGGGGCATGCTGGAGCAGTGTGAGTGTTAAGGGGGCGGGGCATGCTGGAGCAGTGTGAGTGTTAAGGGGGCGGGGCATGCTGGAGCAGTGTGAGTGTTAAGGGGGCGGGGCATGCTGGAGCAGTGTGAGTGTTAAGGGGGCGGGGCATGCTGGAGCAGTGTGAGTGTGGGGGTGGTAAAGTCAAAGGCCTTTTCTTTCTTTTTTTCTGCATTTTGTTGTTGCAGCAGTTTTGTGCGAGGGAATGCTGTTGCCGTCAAAGTTTGTGACCGTGACTTGTCATCGAGTCGTCACGGCAGCCCCAAGAAAGATAGAAAGATGGAAAGATAGCCTCCTGAGACCCAAGGAAAAAAAGTGTCTTCCAATTCAACTTTTTGGGGGATTTCATGCCTCTTTCGAGTTAAAACAGCATCTCACAATTTAGAATTTCATAAAAAATATTACACCATGTCCACTGTAGTGGACAACAAGACAATCTTACTGTAAAAAAAAAACAAAAAACAGCACCGCTTCTAATTCTTGCGCTTTTTGTTGCAGCTGCCATTTTTTCTCAACAGGAAGAGGGCTGCCCTCACACGGGAGATATCATTGGAAAGGCCAGGATGTCAGCAGTAGCTCAAATTAGTAAAAAGATATAGACTGATAATGACTGAAGTACTGATGTCCACTACAGAGGAGGCCACAAATGAATAGGCTGGGTCTCAGGAGGATATGGGCCGCGTAGGTGAATTGCACGCCGACGGTGTGTGTGTGTGTGTGTGTGTTGACGTTGGCGTCCCGTCCCCCCCGCCGCCCTGCAGGCGTCCTCTCCGAGGAGCAGATCCGGCTGAAGAAGATGAAGAAGCAGCACGAGGACGACCCGGCCCGGACGTGGGCGGGCGCCACGCCCACCCCCCCGCCCGAGCCGGTCAGCCTGGCGCCGGAGCAGCAGGCCATGATCGAGAAGCTGGTGGCCATGCAGAAGCAGTGCAACAAGAGGTCCTTCATCGACCGGCCCAAGGTCACGGTGCGTCGGGCTCGGGTTTCACAGCAGCAGCAGCAGCCGTCGTCGTGTTTCCTGCCCCCGCGGCGTGGGAAGCGTGGCCGTGTTTTGCCAGTGAAGCGGAGAGTTTCAGAAGCATAATGTAGCAAAAAAAAAAAAAAAGTCACATTGTATGACTTTTAAACTATGTGCTCTGAACCAAAGCAAAAGTGATTCACATTATACGTCTAGACTTAGGCTATATATAGATTTGAGTCGTGCACTTGTGTGCATATTATTCCATGTTTGTTGTTGTTTCCAACAATGTCTAAACCCAGAGAAGTCTGTTGTTTTGTTCATGGTGAGGTGCATTTCAGTGGGTCACCTGCCAATGACTTCACATCCTCTTACTCCCGGGGCAACATGGGAAACCGCAATCCAGTGGAGACGTTATTAGTTGATATATTCATCAATATTGATCTGGCTGAGTACGATAAGCTATTAAGACAAGTGGCTCATGCCAGCCGCCAAGCTAATGCGTACGCTAACGTAATAACGTTCAACGCACTCACCGAGTTATCTTTAGTACAGCTGTTTTGACCGCAGACAACCGCGCTGGGATACCCTCGCCATGGAATCCGCCGTAACGTTTGCTACAGCAGTGTGGGCAGGCGACTCATCTCACAGGACGTCGGCAAGTTAACGTTACTTGGCGGCTCTATGGGCTGAAATTACATGGCGTGAATAAACATGACCTGTCGTAACGTGATTAAAGGTGGAATAGATTACCGTGCGCCGTGACTTGTGGTGGATAGATTTCCACAGCTGGTGGTGGTGAAGACGACACCGGCCCAACAAACTACAGATCCAATGCTGCCTCAGGACCTCATCAAACAACTTATTTTCTATTGTTTTGATTGGCCTCTAGTGACAGAAATGACACATTTTACCTTTTAACTTTATTTAATTAGTATATTTTCTTAATCTCTGTAGTGCAATTGGTCATTCCTTGAATTAAATTATAGCAATTGTTTTACTTGTATTTTGATTGTGCATCCTTGGGCCAGCGACTGGGTGCTAATGGATGAATCAAGGCCCAATCAAAGGAGCTCAGGTTTGAATGGCGCAACGTCATGGACTTTGGGATGCTTTTGCAAGTTCTAACCAGGTGTGTGTGTGTGTGTGTGTGTGTGTGTGTGTGTGTGTGTGTGTGTGTGTGTGTGTGTGTGTGTGTGTGTGTGTGTCGTGTCCGTCCGTCCGTCCGTCCGTCCGTCCGTCCGTCCGTCCTAACAGCCGTGGCCACAGAGCCAGGACCCCCAGAACAGAGAGGTGCGTCAGCAGCGCTTCGCCCACTTCACAGAGTTGGCCATCATGTCTGTCCAGGAGATTGTGGACTTTGCCAAGCAGCTCCCTGGCTTCCTGGAGCTCACCAGAGAGGACCAGATCGCTCTGCTGAAGACCTCCACCATCGAGGTCTGTGAAAATGTCACCCGACATCTTGTAGTTATGTTCACGGACAGCTTGAGAAACGAGTGTGACACCATGTTCTTACCAATGCTGTGGTGTAAGCACAGCGTAAAGCATCCAGTTCACACCGACTCCATCAGAAATGAAACGCAAGCTTTATGTATAGCCAGCATTTCTTATTAAAGTCACAATGTCTAACATTACAACCTGCTCATAGCTTAAAATGGACAACTCTGTAGTCGATGCTGATCGACAGTGTTTTCACTAATGTTGACAACGTCACATTAAAGTCACAACTTATAACTGATATATTTTTGTAAATCAAACATGCTGGCCAGCCCATACCTCTCTCTTTGTTTCCAAGAGTCTTGTTAATGACACTCCCAGGGCCGCTCCCTCCCACTCACACCACAGGTTTTGTTTATTTCTCAAAAGTCTCTCAAAAGTCTAACTACCTGGGAGTGGCTCGACCTTACACATTGCGACTTTTAAGTCCGTCGCCCGTACCGACTTCTCGTCATTAAAACGAATTAACCGCACTTTCCGTTAATCTTGAATTTCCTTGTTCAACCAATTTGTAGACCTCTGAACATGTCAGAACCTAAACACATGTATGTTTAGATGTTTTGAATGTCAATGGGACGCTCCCCGGCTGACACGCACCGGCCCGGAAATTTGGAGAGACAAAAAACCTCACAGGATGTATTCCCCGGATAAACAACCAGACCTAAGCAGTTGTTTGAAAAAAAAAAAAAAGCAAAGAAAAAAAAAAAAAAGCGAAGGCATGAGTTCCCGTACGCCGCACTTGCACAACTGTGGGGTCAGGAGACGCCATGTCTCATTGGCTGACTAGCTGTGTGTGTTGTCCCGCCCACAGATTATGTTGCTGGAGACGTCGCGGCGGTACAACCCGGCCATCGAGAGCATCACGTTCCTGAAGGACTTCAGTTACAACAAGGAGGACTTCGCCAAAGCAGGTACCCTGCCCTCAAAACGACAGCCCATCAATGTTCTTTTCACGTAGGCTTCATTATACATGTATCTCCCACTCCCGACTTCCACACATTTTATACATGTATATATTTATATTGATTCCAGAAGTCATTGGTTACCTACTAATTAATTGTCGGTTCATCGGTGTGACAGACTTAGGTGACAGAGTTGGGGGTAATGTTTTTATATTTTTCTTTCTTTCTTGTAATTCCTTTCCAAATGTGATTCAAACCAGCCTATGGAAGTACACCGAATTCATAGCCATCAAAATAGCCATGTGCTTCAGTTGCCTAGTTGCTTTGACCGGAGCAAAAACTCAACTGTCGCCAAATCTCTCTCTGACAAAGAAAATGCTATCTTTTATTCTGGGGAAACGGCACAAACCGTCTAGTGGTGTTTTCCCCAGAATAACTATCAAACTGATTGATATGCTGGTTGAGTAATGAACTGTAAGTAAATGCTGTTTTTTTTTCTCTTCTTTTCCTCTATTGTCTTGTTAACCTCTTGCCACTGTAGGTCTGCAGTTTGAGTTCATCAACCCAATATTTGAATTTTCCAAAGGAATGAATGACCTGCACCTGGACGAAGCAGAATATGCCCTGCTCATTGCTATTAACATATTCTCTGCAGGTTAGAACACATTAATGACTCCTCAATACTACTTGGTAATTTTACACACGAGTAGTGGACTTAAACCAACATTTGACACATGAAAACACTGGCTTTGCCAGATAGTGGTCAGAAATGTCAATGTCATCAAGTTCCATTAAGCTTACATTTACATTTACATTCAGGGCATTTAGCAGACGCTTTTATCCAAAGCGACTTACAAAGAGTACATTTGTCATAAGAAGGTGAAACATTTCATTGCTGCTAATACAGTAAGAGTCACCAGAACAAGTTTCAAGCATTTCAATTGCTAGGTTAACCATTGCTAGTATACAACGTCTCAGTGCCGAGTTACAAAGAGGAACTAAGCTCTAAGCTCAGGGAAGGACTTGCTGTTGTGGCGTTAAAATGACCATCACCTCGTCACGTCGTTGTTTCCCAGACCGGCCAAACGTGCAGGACCACGACCTGGTGGAGCGGCTGCAGCAGCCCTATGTCGACGCCCTGCGCTCCTACATCATGATCAAGAGACCAAACGTGAGTAGTGGCGTCATGGGTCACGCTGATCCCTCTGGTGGACACAGAAGCCTGTCAGCGCGACCCCACTGGGTCAGCTAAACGCGGACCACACAGCGCGGGGGCTGAACGCTCGACACACATCAACAGTTGAATGAACCGAGCGCATACATTATGAGCTCCGCATAGGCTAGCTGATAGCGTTCTAGCTAGTTGGTACGCGGGGTTGTTTGTTGATCTTTTTCGACACAAACAACACGAATTGATGGCAAAATAAACTGGTGCACACACACACACACACACACACACACACACACACACACACACACACACACACACACACACACACACACACACACACACACACACA